>JBCEWE010000478.1:1175000-1222500 GCA_039877035.1 Silurus lanzhouensis
CCTCTTTTAAGCATCGTGAGGGAATTTGCTCAAGAAATCCTTCAGAGGGTCAGCGTTTTTTCAGGAAGTAATGTAGATAAATAAGAAAATAAAGGAAAAAATCACAAAGATCATCCTGAAACCCTAGGGGCTGAATGAGTCATCTTTTAATCGTTGTTCTTGCTTTGTACAATGAAAGAACAAGAAAGAAGCCATGATTTATGCTGGACTGAAGGTAGATCTGTAGTAGGATTGTAAAAAAAAATAAAAATGCTACGATCTGTGTTTGGTCTCTGTTGGATGCTTAAGAAAATGTACCTGGAGCTGGAGTGGGCGTGGCCTACATACTAGCTAAAAATGCATTGTTCGTGTTTAGGGACGAACAGAATGAGTGATGAGGAAAAACTTTGTAGGTTGTCAAAGTCTGTGTAAAATTGTGTGTGTGTGTGTGTGTGTGTGTGTGTGTGTGTGTGTGTGTGTGTGTGCGCTAAAGGCCAAGAGGCTGAGAAGAGCTTTGTGGAGGAGAAAGAAAAAAAAAAAAAGACTTTGCTGGAGGAAGCAGCAGGCGAACAGGCAGTTAAGGAGCCCTTTTGTGCTTCTGAATAGACTTGAAATCGAAGCCAGATTTTGGGGGGCATTTGTATGTGTGTGTGTGTGTGTGTGTGTGTGTGTGTGTGTGTGTGTGTGTTTATCCAAAAAAGCCAGCTGATTAGCTGGCCCACACTGAGACGAGTAGTCAAGGAGGACAATACACAAGTTGTACATCATTTAAGTTTTATATATATATATGTGTCTAAATCTGTGTGTGTGTGAGGGTGTGTGTATGCGCCCGAAAGTGCGAAAACAAGAAATTCAGCATGTAGGAGGACGTGTAAGAAAATGTGCGTGCTCGCATGTGAGAGAAGCGGAGTGTTAGAAGCAGAAAAACGCAAAAGTGGGAGTGAAAATGTGTTCATGTGTGTAAAAGTGTGTTTACGCGCGTGTGTATGTGTGTGTGTTTTGTGCAAGGTTCTTCCACATCCCAGTAGACAGAGGGTGGTCAGTGGAGAGATTTCACTAGCTCTTAGTGCTCAGTGTGTGTTTCAGAGCTCCTTATGGCTTGTAGCTCCGCCCACGCCAGATGTCAGCTGCACACAGCGCCTGCCAATCACGGCCCGTTGCCAGGCGACAGATGGAAGGATCCGACCGAGATGCACAATTCGACTGAGAGAAGGCGCTAAGATCTTGGTGAGCTCACGGGCTCCTGCTGCTTTGTACCACATGACGATGAGGACACACACACACGCACACACTTTTTTTTTGCAGTTATACACAGTTGGACCGGAATTTAAAAAATCCTCTCTGGGCCCTGATTATGTTTAAGTGGTGTTATTATCCTTACAGGAAAAAACCCAACATACACAAGATACATGAGGCTAGATATATATACTTAATTTGACTCATATGTGACCTGCACTAATATTATAAATCTTTTTTTTAAGGATTCTTCGCAAAGATATTGAATATTTTGGAAGCATTTTTAACACATTTAGATTACAGCGACAAACACGGACACACACTTACTGGCACAATCTGCTCGCTTGTCTCGTGTTCAAGGCGAGAAGCTCTCGTTAACGCGATGAACTTGAAAAGAACGCTAAAAAAATATCCGAACTATTTTTCAAAGAGCATAAGATTCACTGTCATCGAATATCCAAAGTTCAATTAGTTTAGACCGCAGGCTTTTATTGTACACGCTGCAGGAACGTATTCTCTGTTTCTTTTCTATGCTGCTTTTAATTAAATAGATCGTTATTTCTAAATAAAAAAACATTAACTTAAAAAAGATAACGGTCAGACTGGGTACAGTAGATTTCCGGGTTCATTTCGCGGTGCGGCATACTGGTCTGTAGCCACGAAACCAATACATTAACATGATACTGCCTGCATCCTTAAACAAGCATGGACCACGTTTGAAGATTAAACAAATGTATGCCTAATGTGCACTCTAAAACTGAGCTAGATCTCAAGCTTGCTATGTTTGTATTTCACAAGTAAGAAAAAAATTTACATTTATATGCTGCATATCATGTCCTCTACTGTAATTAAATTCTAATGCTATTTAATCTTTTATTGATTCATGCACTGTAATATGTAATATTTACTGTTATACAGGTAGTCTCCGACTTACAACGCATTCCAACGACCCCATGATAACAAAGATTTTGTAAATCGAGACATGGTCTAGCCTAGCCAAGAATCTTATGTTGCAAGTTACAGTAGCGTAATGTTTTAAAATACACAATATATATATATATATATATATATATATATATATATATATATATATATATATATATATATATATATATATATATTTATTTATGTGCCAGTGGCCGCGTGGACGAGCAGCTGTTCACAAGTGGAGGGCGGAGCCGGAAGAAACAAGCGGTACGAAGCACACTTTTCGATAGCTATTTAGACTAATAAGTGCGCTCTTATACAGTGTCGGTACAAACGAGAGAGGCAAGAGCTAAAAATTGGGTTTTGAAACACCAAAAACACTGGCGACAATAAGGAATCTCGCGTCCCAAAGTATCGTATCGTTCGCCTGCTGCGCAAAACTGGAAGCATTTGTACAATTTTGTCGTATCACTATCGTCATTGTAAGAGCGAATAATCGTAATTTGACTCCCTTAGCTGTATGCATGTGAATATGCCAAGTTAAACCAATATAGTATGTAAGCAATTGACTTGTGTATCTCCTGGGCAGATACTACAGAGTGAGGAGGAATGCTGAACAAGCAAATCCCTCCCTTCTTTCTGACATCTGCACTAAAATCTCCATGGCCATGGAGACCTCTCTGACTAAAAACTGTCAAAAAGGACACAATCCAGAGCAAGGAGAAGCTTGGGAAGAAGAAAAAAAGGAAAAAAAATGATTATGTCCTTTTAAAGCGCGACGAAAAGCTTTAGCGCCTTAAAAAAAAAAAAAAAGGACAAGCTATAGAACGCTTTTCACCAGAGGATTCATTTGGGGCACCTTGGCAAAATGTAGGACACCTCTGTGAAAAAGGAACCCAGGAGATCCGAAGGGCTCTGCCGTATTGCAAGGCAACAAGGTTTTGCTGTCATTATTTCAAATCTCAGCCGCATCGATTCGTTTTTTGTATTCATTGGTCAGAGACGAACGCTGGGTGTGAGATAGAAATACACCTTCAATGGTGTGCGCACCGACGCAACATCGCATACACACGCGCTCGCTGATTTTTCCTAGTGACCTTTAAATCGACAATAAAGCAAAAGTCATGCTGGAGTTTAAATGATCCAGAACAGGAATGGTTTAGTAATGGGAGTTTAGGAGAAAAGGGTTAAATTACAGGGTTACACGCTGGGACAGATTAGGGTCAGGAATGGACAGAAATCAACGTACCTGCCATCTGCTGGATCCCACTGAACGCTCCTAGATTACTGGACGAGGTTGCCTGCTGTAGCAACTGCAGAAAGACACACAGAAAGACAAAGAGCGATGGAAATCAGTGAGTAAAGAAAAAGTCCCAGAGCTACGGACATCATGCTACAGTTGCTCAAAGCAGAAACGCATTCACGAAGCGCGAAGAAACGTAGCGTAGCACCGCACTTGGATTACAGGCATGCAATGCCAAGTAAGTGCCACCTGCTTAAACATAACCCAAACACCACTTGGATTGTCTCCTTCAGTCGTTTTAGATTTAAAAACCCCACAACTGCTAGAATACTGATTAATGATGTCTATACAGACAAGTAGTGGTGCGCTCGAAAAAGGATACTACACAGTATATTCGGAGAGCCTTAAGGATAAACTATGAGAGCCAGGCTCGGGGAAACTGAATCTGTTACCCGTACAGGGGTTTGACAGAAATGTCTTAAACAACTGAGCGAAGAGTAAACAGATTATTTCTGCTATGTACATTTTAGCCATCGCATCAGTTCCAGTGAATCTCAGTGAATCATTCAGAGCACAGAGAACAAAAATCATACTTTTCGGTTTCAGATCGGCAAAATTAGGACTTTTTACACTAGCTAACCCTGGGTCAGTTGGAATGCTGAGTAAACAGTAATGGTTTAAAAACAGTTATCTTGTTCCTTGTTTTAAAATTGGACATTCCTAAATCCTGGGTTAGCGTCGTCATTGGCGTATTTGTGGTGCCACGCTTGGATAAATATAGTACATGGCCGGTTTGTATAATGGCTAGTCTCGCTATTTTTTGCCACGTAAGGGCTGATTAAGCTGCACAAAGGCTAGAAACTAGAGGTCGAGCGATAGTGGATGTTACCGATAACGATATTTACGTTGGATCGTACTTGCCGATAACTGATTAATCATCCAAAAGTTTTTCAAATGGATACTGGGAAAAAACAAACAAATTTTACACTTCATATAAAATAGTACTAAACTTTACAACAAGAAAAAAAGGACTAAATCATTAAAATTAAATAAATATAAATATATGAATCGTATCATAATATATCAATGTAAAACTTCCAACAAACCATCCAAACAATCATGAGGTGTTAGTGATTGGCCTCTAGAGGCCGCTCTCGTAATGATAGCGGACCTTTTTATCCACTCCAGCAACGTACGCGAGCCGTAAATCAGTATGGATTTTTGCCAATAGCTGATAGTTCCAGCATTCAATTATTAGTGCTGATTAGTCGACAAAACCGATAAATCGGTCGACCTCTAGCAAAAACTATGACAAAGAGACTGACAGCAAAAAAAAATGTTGTGTGGCCATGTAGTTAAACAGGAGTTTTTTTCAGTCAGATCTTTAACTAGATTTTTTACTAGTATTTTTTACTCCATTTGGTGCAATTGGTTGTTAATTTCTCCCTCAAAAACTGCTACTGTTTTACAAAATGTGCGAGGGATCCCATGACTGCACAAAATGTGTGATAATTGTCGAACACGCGGCTCAATTTCATAACATCTAATAGCGGCGCTATAACCCAGGGTTAAAAGCAGCGCTAACCCTGCATCTAAACTGTTTTAAACACTTCTAAAAACTTTCACATTCTGCTACCCAGGTCAAAACCAAAGTTTAGAATTACAATATGCTGGGGTTATACAGTGTAAAAAGCCATAACTAGCAACATAATTCACTAATCACAGACCACAGGCGAGTTTTTGTGTAAAATATTATTGAGTTTATATATAAAACCAGGCAGGAATTAAGCTTGGTTGTCGTGTGTGTAAGTGTGGGCATGTTTTTCATGCTGTTTTAGCCAGGTAGCTAGCATAAACAGAAAATTCTGAGAGGATTTTTGGTCGTATTCATATGTTGTGTTCCAAAATCGTACTCAAAAACATGCTTGTGGGTCTGTGGTCTAGTCTAGGAGATTTAAAATTGAAACAATACTAATAGAAACTAAAAGAATAGAAAGAAAAAATGCGGCGTTAAAGGTTGAAAAAAATCAAGATGATTAAGATTGTTCACAGGCTAATCAGGAGGTGTTGGAAAGGGAATGTCCTTCATTTTTTTTAATCTTTTTTTTTTTTACCACATTTTATTGTACTACCAGGACAGATTTTTTTTACCTGGATATTTATTTCACCTCCTTCAAAGCACACTATTAGCAAGGAGGGGTGTGTTATAACAAGAAAACCTTGACGATTATAATGTCTGAAGACTCCCAGAATTAAGATTGGAAAACTTCTTCGCAGTCGACAAAATAATCGAGGCACCCGAATCAGCCTTTGTTTAAAAGAGAGATTAAATTGGGTTCAACACTTCAGAAGATCATCATCACAATTCTCTTCTTCGTGTCTTGTGTTTTATCCAATTAGCACCTCCATCCTGTCGCTATTGAGAACACTCGCTTCGCTTTGCTAACGAAAGCTGGCGGAAAGACAGAAACAGCGGAAAGGAAAATGAGAGAAGACTCGAGGCGTCTTGCTACAAGAGAGTGGGCGGAGCCTGAAGAGTGAGGGGCTGAGACAGTGACTGACTGTGGTGCTGATGGGCGTGGCCGAGTGGGTGTGGCCTCTTACTGCCAGGTACTGCGGGGTGAGGCCAGTCAGGCCGGTCAGACTGCCCCAGGCGGAGGCGCTGTTCAGCTGCTGCATCTGCTGAGCTAGCTGCTGCTGCAGCCGCCGCTGCTCCTTATCCTTCTGAGTGTCGGCGAACTTCACCACCATGGGGGAGGAGCATCCCTACAAAAAAAAAAAAAAAAAAAAAAAGAGAACGAGAGAGGTTAGAGCAAAGATGGAGAAGATAGAGGGGAGCAAATGAGAGAAGAGAAGAGTAGAGAAGGAAAGAAAGGAAACAATAGACATGAAAATAAGGACAAGAGGAAAGCAAGGGAGGGGAGAGAGAAAGAAATTGGAGCGAGTGAGACAGTAAATAAATAGGAAAATGGAGGCAAGGATGAATTATGGATGAATTAAAGAGACGGAGGACAAAGAGGTCGGGAGGGAAGTGTCTAGCGTAAAAGGGAAAAAAAAGAGAGAGGTGGAACGGCAGAATGAAAGCCGAAGATGCAGGCAACAAGAAAAGGAGGGAGAAAGGGAGCGAGAGATGGGAAGAAAAACCGGAAGAATGAAAGCAAAGAGGAGGAAAAAGGGCAATTTAGTATAATTGGGTATTTACCAAAAGCCATAACATTGTCATATACACATGCAGACACACATGCAGCACACACACACACACACATACACAGGAGTAGGAAACAAGAGGCTGTGTGTGTATGGGTTGGTGATATTTCCCCAGAAAACGATTTCCCGCTTTATAAAGCGATTTCATCATCATGTGCTTCAGAGCGAGTGAGAGCAAATGAGAGCGAGAGAGAGAGAGAGAGAAAGAAAGAGAGAGAGACTCTGCCCACAGTGCATCCTGTGCTAATCTGTCTCTCACACACATATACTCACACACCTCAGAGAGCAGCCTATAATGCCTAAAGCCCTTAGGGTCTGTACTGAGAGTACACAATAGAGCACATAATGAGTGTGTCTGTGTATCTGTGTGTGCGCGCGCGAGTCTGTCTGTCTGTGTGTGTGTGTGTGTGTGTGTGTGTGTGTGTGTGTGTGCGGGGCTCTCTGTCTGTATGTGTGATGTGTGTGTGAGAGTGTACAACAAGAGTGTAAGTGTGTATCACTCCTATATTACATGTTCGTGCCTGTCGATTTCTCGATTTTCTGACACTCCAAGCAAGTGTTAAAGCAGGCAGCCACTGTTTAAGTGAATCTACATAATCATTATCGCTTCTCTTGTGTGACTAACACAACCCTTACAAACACTCTAACGCTGCCCCAACCAGGACAGTGAGATGATGGGGTGGGAAAACTAATCGCAGAACTAAGCCAGGTGCACACTGCGATTTTGGCCACGATTTGGTCGTCTGAGACAAATTCAGAAAATCCTTAAAGATTCCTATAATCCTAGGCCTAAATCTGTAGTCTTTGATCGCCGATTTGACATGTTCACCGACAGCCGATTAATGTCTATTGAGATCATTTTTTTTCTCCTGCGATGATTACTGGCAGTGTCAGAGATTTTCAGACTCGATCCCTGCAGTGTGACTTCTCCTCTGACGACCGTCAAACCAAGAACCGACTGGTTCGCCGAACCTGATTAGTGCGCTAACTTAAAACCTCATCCGAGAAAAAGTCAAACGAGTCAGGTAAACAGTACAGCAAGAGGGAGAAACAAAAGGAGCGTTTTATTATCAAGGCATGTCATTAACAAAAATGAACGCTACACATCGTTTTTGTTTGCTGCTAGATACCATTAGCGGGAAAACGCGTCTGTTAGTTTCACGGATTGATGACGTAAAACTTCGGACGATTTTTTCTTGTGTGCGTCAGTTTTTGACTGTCGTACACTCTAACATTATGACAGCTGAGATCCAACAGTGTGACATGGGCAGAATGTTCATACAAGCTGACAAGAAACAATCGCAAAGGTTTATTTAAATGGCACAGTGTGCACCAGGCATTACACGCTCACTTTTGAACCCAAAAGTATTCGTACATACTCACAAAATGGCAGCTACGTAAATCCTGAATTCTCGATTCTGATTGGCTGGCGGGTTTGCTTACATTAACTATTGTACGCAAATTGTTTCGGTTCTGTATTAATGTGCTGCCTAATAACATACAGTCCCATTCGCATACAGACAGAGACAGCTATTGTCCATACTTCCTAATGACCCTATAATCATTTTCATTTAGCTACTATAGTAGCTATGGCGATACGTAAAAAAATAATAACAATAAAAAAAATGGCACAAGGAATTAACACCAACAGCTTTATGATGATAATAAATATATACAGATAAATCAAAAATAATAATACATTTTTCTGACATCTGTAACTTGTCAGATCTGGCAAATGACCATAGTTTTAGCAGGATAATCCACAGCTCGCCACCATTTTGAAGCACACTGCTTCACATCATTCACGTGATTCTTCTTCCACGTTGTGCCTTAAAGTCATAGTACATACTAAGACATGGATTATCCCTTATGTATACAAGTAGTTTAATTGAATAATTATTCCTCACAAACCTTAATGAGGCATAATTACAATTCAGGCCACAAGCTACGGTACGATACTGATGACATCCGACAATCTGTCAATATTATCGAATACTTGTGTCGTTTATATGCAAATAAAATATGCAGCGAAGTTAAATATACACCGGTGGTCTCATAAAATGAAAAATGTGCAATTGGAATACTAAGTTGAATTCACTTGCTCTGTTTTGATCCCCATTTAACACATCGAAATATATATTTGTGTGTGTTAGTGTACGTTCCTGAAATTGTGCCTGATATATTAGTGAAGAGATCCCATCAGAGGCCATGTAGCTCACGCTCAACTCGTTTAAACATTCCAACAAAATGGTATATTAGCAATTGGACACATCTCAAATATAGTCAAATATGATGTAGTATGTCATTTTATATGATTAAAACAAACCAATTCTAAGTGTATTAAACCTATTTCAAGCCATTTGTACTAGTTTGTTTCTGCTGATTCTAAGCATTTATTATTTATATAGATAAAAGTATTTTGACCCTAAGGCCATTCAGTCTGCATTTGCTGTTATAATAACCTCCATTCTTCTGGAAAGATGTTCCAGTGATTGTGGAAATTTGTGCTTGTAGAAGAGGTGAAGAAACCTGGGGTGCAGCCAGCGTTCCAATTCATCCCAAAGGTTTTGAATACAGTTGAGGTCAGAGCTTTATAGCAAGCCATTCAAGATCTTTCACTCCAGACCATGTAAATCTTCATAGACCTGTGCACAGAGGCATTGTCCTGCTGGAACAGGTTTGTGTCTCCTAGTTTAAGTGAAGGGAAATGTAACGATACCACATACAAAGTTATACTATACAATTGTGAACCTCCAACTTTGTTGTAACAGTTTGGGGAAAAAAGCACATATGGCTGGAAAAGTCAGGTGTCCCAATACGTTTTTCCATTCAGTGTATATTTATTATTAAGTTTGTTCAGTTCCATTGATTAGTTTTCGCAGGTCTACTATGAAAAACTCAAATTCTATTTTAGAAATTAGAACCTTCTCCAATTACAATTATCAATAGTATATACTGCTACTGTTATAACAGTAATGTAACTTGAAAATATTTTATTACTACATAAATTAGACAATATTAGATCTCATTTCGTTAGAACTGACTGAAGGCAACATTAGAACCAAACACGCTGCTCTTTTTTGGAGAGTGTAGAAGCATTTAAAAGACAGCCGGCGCTCCTTGAGCAGACTTCACGTTTCTCGTTTAAATGGTAGGATTGATTTTTTTTCCCTTTAAATGAAGGATGGATAAAAATAAAAAGAAATATAAAAAAAGGAATGAGACTGTGCCTGAGGTGTCAGTCAAGTGATTCCATCTTGGACCATGCATCTCAAGAGACCTAAAAATCTCATTACTCCCTCACACGCACACGCACACGCACACACACACACACACACACACACACACACACATTCTGCTTGCTCATTCCTATGTCTGTCTCGTTACCCTCCAATTCTGACTTACACATGAGACGGACCGAGCTGAGCTGTTTAAAGCACTACAATCCAAAATTAAAGCTTAAATTATTAGCATTTAATCATAATGCGGCGCTTAGCAAGTGGCACAAATGCTAATTGCCGGTTGCATGACATTTCACAATAATTAACACACATTTAATGCCTGAAATTGTTGCCTCTGTCCTAAAGTCAGAGATCTCAGGGAGTTTTTTCTTGCCACAGTCGCCACTGGCTTGCTCATCAGGGATAAACAATTATAAGGAACTAACTTATAGGCAATATTTTTGTAAAACTTTTATAACTTACAATTTTTATATAACTTTATTACTGCTTTATCTGTGTGAAGCTGCTTTGAGAGGACGTCCATTGTAAAAAGCGCTACACAAATAAAAAATTGAATTGAATTGAAAGCTCCCAACGCTCTTATATATTTGGTAAACTAATTTACCTGGATGTTCAGTTGGGTAATACCGTGGCAGAACATTTTCCTCAGCAACACCAACACACCCTACGTCAGCGTTTTGCTCCTGATTTGTGTCTGTGTAATAAAACACACTCACCGGCTTCACTGCAAAGGCTTTGTCGGCTTACTGAGATATTTGTACATAATTTAGGTAGCAATATTACACTATTCATTTCTGAACACACAATACTACATGCGCTACAAATACTATACTTTAAAGTTCTCAGTAAGGAACGAAAACTATTAGGTAATTCAGGCTAATCTGAGAAACCATTACTAGCGCCAGAATAAACATTTATGGTTGAAACCGAAATTCAGGACACACAGGACCGAAAATGAAAACCACCAATCTTTCTTTCAGATATAAAACTGGGGCTGTAATATTTGAAGCCCTTCAGAGTGCAAAGTTCTCTGTATATTAGTTCCCTCAAATCTACAGTAGTGTATTAGGCACCGAATAAAGTGTTCAACTTGATTTAGCCTAATCGTCTATAACTGAAAATATCGCAGTGACGTATCATGGCAATACTTCATATCTAGGCAATATTGTTTGCGAAAATTCAAAAACTATGACACCCACTGTTATCAAAATGCCAGTAAGGTCTTTCTGTTTCGCTTCTGTGGTTTTGGTGTATTCTGCATTTTGAGCATCGACAGTAATACAGCAATGAAGTCATAAAGAGGAGAGGATTTGACCCTAGAGGCATTAACATTGATTAGAAATTGCTTGACTGATCTCCCTCTTAGAAAGTTCCGGAAAAACAAACATGTCATCTTTCACTATTTTCACCCACAGCTATCTCTTATTTTAAGTTTAACAAAATTCCTTCTTCCTATACCCAAAAAATCTTTATATAGACAAAATTATTGGGGCACCTGACTTTTTTAGCCGTATGTGGTTCTTCCACAAACTGTTACCACATAGTTGGAGGCACACAAATATATAGGATGTCACTGGACCATTAAACTTTTCATTCACTTGAACTAGGAGACCCAAACTTGTTTCACAACAAGTGGCAATGCACCTGTGCACAAAGCCAGCTCCATGAAGAAATGCTTTACATGGGTTGGAGTGAAAGATTTTGCATAGCCTGCTATAGAGCTTTGACCTCAACCCTATAGAGCCTCCTCACCTCACCTACATCAGTACCTGACTTTACTAACACCTTTGTTGAAGGAACACAAATCTTCATAAGCACACTCCAAAATCCACTCCAATTTTTTGTCCATACAGTGTAGAAATGTTTCATTATCATAATTTGTTTCTATTAATTTAATCTTTTTGCCTTTTTTTAATAATCAATATTCCCCAGAATACTGCAAACTGTGCATCAGAAAAATGGAATAGTCATCATTTGATATAATATTTTCCATCCGTAAATGGACATAGTTCTATATGAAGTAATTCTTACCCTACAATTACAAGCAAAATTTAAAGTCAAATGCTGCAATTTCACAGGATCACTCGCCAGTATGTGCAATCTGTGTTGAAACGTGGATGATGGTTTTATAGGACACAAACATACAATACAAAACGCACACTCCAACTGCATACATATATAAACATACATAATTACATACATAAAAAAGGACTGAGAATGAAATGTGAGAGAGATAGAGAGAGAGAGAGAGAGAGAGAGAGAGAGAGAGAGAGAGAGAGAGAGAAGCAAAAAGAGCAGATCAAACAGGTAAGAGTATCTAAGGGAGAGATTGGGGCAAACTGCAACCCTTAAAATAGCCCTCAGAGAGAAAACTATACAAACACACTGTATATATATATATATATATAAAAAATAAAATAAAAAAAAAAACAACAAACCCGGAACAATTTAGTGCCTGGAATTACTTTCGCCTGACCGTTGGCAATGACCGGAAAAAGACACAGACACAGACACACACAAACAGACACAGACACACACATGCAGCAATTTGGCCCCTTTTTTTTTTTTTTTTTTTTTTTTTTTTATTTTTTTTTACCACAAAACAAAATGAACGGTGTTCTCTAATTGGCTTGGTTAAGGCCACAAAGAGCATGTTGTAAATATTCATGCTATAGATGCATGTTTTTATTCAGTTTACAGCATAATCCCAGCATATAATAGGCATGGATAGATATTTTGATGAGCACGGATTACAAACTGTGATTATATCTTAGAGGCTAACGATAATGAGACCTATCGGCCAATCAGTAATAAGTGTTTTCTGAGGCGATTACATGAGCGTGTTTTATTGAAGTCTAAACCGTTTCTTTCTCAGCTAAAGTGTCAGTTCGCTGACATCTAGCGAGATTCAGACGTGGACTTTCAAAGACTACATTCTGTTATATTAAATAATCAGAAGCAATTTTAAGGTTAATGGTGGCCGGAAATTTATCTACGTACATAGCAGAGACACACACACACACACACACACACACACACACACGCATACAGACACATACAGAGACACAAGCAGGCTCTGTATTAGACGTCTGTCAGCCTCTGTCAGTGAAGTGACATTTTGACAGGCAGTAAGATGGACAGCTAAACACTAAGGACTTGGTGAGTACTATTACACCTGTGTTATTAAAACGTCTCGCATTCGGTAAGTGCATGACGCAGCTAATGGCAGCCTGCCTTCACCCAGGGGTCCTTTCAGACACCCACTGGTGGCCATAGAATTGCCTGTTCCAGCCGACCCTGAGTATCCGGTCTCTCTCTCTTACTTCTCACTGCGTCTCTCCGATTTGTTTTAAAGTTTTGTCCTACTTTTGTGTAAGTTTGAAGCGACAGACTTTTGGCTGAGGGTTGGAGCTGTGATGCTGGCCAAAAGAGACTGGGGGGTGTGAGAGACAAAAAGAGATAGCGAGATTGAAAAAGGACAAAGAGAGAGAGAGAGAGAGAGCGAGAGAAAGCGAGAGAGAGAGAGAGAGAGAGAGAGAGAGAGAGAGAGAGAGAGAGATAGTTGGTGAGAGTGAAAGAAGTGGCAAAACAGATGGGAGGGGGAGAGATGGAAGAAAGTGTGAAAGGAGAAGACTGATCAGTTGGTGACAGACAGGAGAGAGTGACAGAAAGAAGGATGAGAGGAGAAGTAATAGTAGGCAGCTGAATAGAGAGAGAGAGAGAGAGAGAGAGAGAGAGAGAGAGAGAGAGAGAGAGAGAGAGAGAGGGACGAGAATACAGTACCTCCATGGTCTGAGACTGATGCATGGCTTTGATTGCATTCTGTGCCATAGCCCTGGTAGAAAACGTGACAAACGCACATCCTGCAGGAAGGGAACGAAGAAGGGAGGTCGGGTAGGTAGGAGGGAGGGAGGAAGGGAGGGAGGGAGGTGAGGAACGAGGGAACGAGGGAGAAAGAGAGACAAGAGAAAAAAAATAAACAAAAGAAACAAGACAAAAGGGTTGGACAGGTTGTTATACAGTAAAGCCAAAAAACAAAGATTGTACAGAGAAGAAAGGCCGACAGAACTTACTGCAAAAGTGGCTTAGAGTAGAACATTCAACAACATTTAACAATTAACACTCAGCTCTTACCTTCAACATTGAACACACTGAACATCAGAGCAACACAATAAAACACACAATCAGTATGAATATAACTGTGTTCATGGGTTTAGTGAAGTGTATTACAGTGCCCAAAGCTGTGTGTAGTACACCGCTCTCTCTCTCACACATACACACTATATTAAATATATGAGAGAAAAAGACTTGTGTTTCTAACTTTTCCAGCTTCTTTATTACTCCTGCAATGTACTTTTATTCCTTTAGGGATTCCTTCAGGAAAACTCCCCTGACAAGGAGTGACAGCCATGACTGATCATCTCTGTCACTTTCTACTATAACTTATCCCCAATCAATATTTGGCAAAGCCGAATTTCTAGAAGTTTCTTTTTGGAAGTTGTGGTATACGCAACACGTTAACATGAGTATTATCAGAGTGTTGTGGCATCACGCTTGGCTTGGTCATTTGGTAGATCACAAAATTGTTCATAGCTATATTGTTCAATATTCAAACTTTGTGTTTTGCAAATTTTAGCTGCATGCTAGTCTAGATGTAAATATCAGTAGGCTAGTTTTGATCAAGTCCGATACCATTTTTATACTAGTTCTGTTCACTGTAGATATCTGTATGCTAGTCTTGTTCAAGGTAGATATATGTATTCTAGTCTTATTCAATGTACATATCATCTATATTCTAGTCTTGCTCAATGTGGATACCAGTTGGCTAGTCTTGTTCAGTGAAGCTATCAGTAAGCTAGTCTTGTTCAAGGTAGATATCTGTATGCTGATGTTGTTTAAAATTTATATTATCTCTATGCTTGTCTATATCAGTGTAGATATCTGTTTGCTAGGCTTTAACAGTGTGGATATAATCTCTATGCTAGTCTCGATTAATGCTGATATGCTAGTTTTGTTCAACGTAGATACCACTATGCTAATGTTGTTCAGTATAGATATAATCTCTATGCTAGTCTTGATCAGTGTCAATATCTGTATGCTTGTCCTGTTCAAGATAGATATCTGTATGCTAGTCTTGTTTATTGTAAATATCTATATTCTAGTCTTGTTCCATGTAGATATTTCTATGCTACTTAGCATCTATTTACGGGGTTTCAACTCTATCGCTAACCTTGTTTATTTGTAGGTCAAGCTAGTTGATTCCATTCCTAACGCACAAGGATAACTGATCAAACTGATAGACCCCGTAAATATATATGGTTTTTGTAAATATTTGTATGGTTTTCGGTTTTAGTTGAGTAAATAGCTTTAATTCAAGAATTTATTTAAATCCAAATCCAGTTGGCTAGCATAGCCTGTGTGGTAGCTGATAGCTAGTCAGACTAAGCTAGATTGTTCAGCATGCAGTAGCTACTAGATCTTAGATACCAGGCACTTTAAACTTGGGGATACCAAAGTGGAAAGAAACTGTTGTACACTATAGAGTGTGTTTTAAAAGACGTATGTACACACACGTACACACACGGCTTCAAAATGCTGCGGCTAGACTTTCTCAACAAGCCATTTTGTGTCGCACATTTGCATTTTTATGTGGCTGCTAGAGCGCTCTTCGCCCTAAATGCTCGAACAGGATGAAAGTAATCTCTCTGCTACAATCATGACAAGCGTTCCCACGAGGCTGAGCGGCTGCTGGAGACCTGCCTGTGGTGGCAGCTGGGAAATGGAGTCATTTATGCAGGTGGTGGGCAAAAGAACAGGCCATATGGAGACATGCTGGGGAGATGGCATTGCTTTAAGAGCTCTCTCTGCTCTACTGTATATACACACACACACACACACACACACACACACACACACACACACACACACACACACACACACACACAGACGAGTAAGCTTCTTTCAAGCATCTAAGTCTGAAAGAAGAACGGTGAAAGAACTGTCTTTTTGTTTTATGTTCACTAGGAGGCACTAGCTGCATTTACTTTTATGTTGTGCTTGCTTTCCACCTTCCTCTCTGTCTCAGTCTCTATCACTCTTTTCCTCTGTCTTTGTTTCTTCTTTTTCTCATATCCTAAGTTCCTATAAGGGCGTGGCTTAAGTCTGTAGACCCAAATGTTGCTGTTTATTAGACGATACTGTATTATTAGTCCGATCATTAAACCAGGTTAAGACACTCTGCTCTAAAATCTGCAGCTGCTCTCTCCAGTGCGAGAACACCAGAAACAGAATGTCTTTCATCTTTGTCGAATTCTCAACCGTGCGCTGTACTTCTACTCGGGGACAATGGGACACAAAGGCGAGGGACCGTTTCCAAAGTATTACCCTTGTTTTATTAATGCTTTCTTTTTAGAGCGCTGCATCCGACAGCAGATATAAATATGCGATAGGCCACATGGAGAAGGAGAAGGAAAGAGAGCGAGAGAGAGAAAAGAGGACAGTTTGGAGGAAGTGGGCTAGCTCCCTTGGTGATCTATATTTATTGGTATGTGAAAGCCTACAGTGATTGATAGATCTCTGCGATGGCAGAGATTAAAGAGATAAAGAGGGAAAGAAAGAGATGCGTTAGCCTAGAGGAGAAACAGAGAAAGGGGACAGTGTGCTTAGTGTCAGCCAGATGCTGTTTTAGTTTAAAACTGGAGCTAGATGACTAATGAAGCTAAAAAAGTAACAAAAGACTTGTTTACTCAACGCCTACTCAAACTGTAACCAGTACTTCACTGCTATCACACTGACATACCAAATATGGGTCAGGATGCCACTGTTATCATTGTCACTATAAACCTCTTTTTCTTTTGTCCACCCAGCAATGCTGAGGATCAAGTTGTAGAAAAGAAAAAAAAAAGAATATATATAGATTTCTATATATATTAGGGCTGTCAATCGATTAAATTTTTAAGCGCAATTAATTGCACGATTGTCATGAGTTAACTCGTGATTAATCGTTAATTAATCTGACATATTTATCTGTTCTAAATGTTCCTTAAATTAATACTTCTCAAGTTTTAAATACTTTCATCAACGTAGGCATGGACAAATATGTTTATTATTAGTGAAACATTACTCAACATAGAGCATGAGGACAAAATATTCTTGTAAATGCTTTTAAAGTAACATTTACATAGGGAAAATTTGCAATGCAAAGCGAATTTCCCCATAGGAAATAATGTAAACTTAGATAATCTGCACACACCCAAGAATATCTATATAAAAATCATATTTAATGGTATTTTATTTACAAATGATTGTCCCTAATGTATCTGAAACACATGACAATGATTAGTACACAATATAAAATAAAACTGAAACAAATTAACCTGCATTTTACTTTTGAAAAGAGTTGTGGCTGGCGTGAGGGAGACGAGAGGGAGAAGGAGGGTTATTGCTTGGAAGGAAAATCTCCTTCCATGAGAACGCACGTGGTCACAATACTATAGTAAACAGTTGTTTCTTGCTGCCTGTACGAGAGATACACGCCGA
This sequence comes from Silurus lanzhouensis, assembly GCA_039877035.1. Classification (NCBI taxonomy): domain Eukaryota; kingdom Metazoa; phylum Chordata; class Actinopteri; order Siluriformes; family Siluridae; genus Silurus; species Silurus lanzhouensis. Next base: position 1,192,374 of record JBCEWE010000478.1, read on the forward strand.
ATGAGGACGAATACAAGGGAAGCTGACCTGGGCCCCCAATGTTTTACGCAACAAGAGAGAAAGAATCATCGTCTCAGTTAAACGCGAGCCGTTCGTGTGTTGTTCGCGTGATGCTGGATGTTCGCGATGCAAGTTATCGCTCGTAATATCAATTTAATTTTAGTACTAATTTTTGCTCCTCTTGCAATGCATTTGTAAAGTACATTACTCGCAATCCAAGTTGCCACTGTACGTAAAGCATCAGGACACCAAATGGAACTTTTGCTATGTTTCCACACAGACGGTGTTTATTGGGGGATGTGTGCATCATGGTGGATTTTGGTGCTTGATATGAGACTTCAGCAAAACAAATGTTTAGTGATTAAAAATGAATTTTTGCTGGAGATTATTTATAATATTTTTTATATCTGAGTAAAGATAGGACGCTGTGAATAAATGTGTGTTGCGTTGAAGGTTTTAATTTCACCTCTTTTATATTATTTACATTTTTAATTGTATTATTACATAACAAACTACATAAAAATTATGTAGATGATGTTTGATGTAAATGTTGTATATGATGTTTAAGGATATTGACTAGCATGGTTGAGGTACATGTTGTATATGATGTTTGAGGTGAATGTATATAATGTTTAAGAATATTGATTAGCATGTTTGAGGTACATGTTGTATATGATGTTTGAGGTAAATGTATATAGTGTTTAAGAATATTGTGTAGCATGTTTGAGGTACATGTTGTATATGATGTTTGAGGTAAATGTTGTAGATGATTTTTAAGAATATTGACTATCATGTTTGAGGGAAATGTATATGATGTTTAAGGTAAATGTACATGATGATTCAGGGAAATGTTGCGCATGATGTTTAAGTATATTGACTATCATATACCCTGGCCTGAGTCGGGCATTGGGGGTATGTGCCAGCGGTGAGCGAGTGGAGGGCGGATTGGACAGAACGAGCGGTAAGAAACACCTCTAGCTGATGAGCCTAATCAGTGCGCTCTGTTTCAGTCTGGTGATGCCAATAAAGAGGAGAGAGACGCCAACCTTGGGGAGAGAGCCACCAAGCACAGACGAGCGGAAGGGTCGCCGAACGGTAACTGAGCGTGGGCGGGCGCCAGAGAAAGACACACCGACTGGCGAGTAAACTCGGACAGATGCCATAGAAAAGGCGTTCCGGTTGGACTTGGGCAGGCGTTTAGAAATGAAAATTGTGCCGCGAGTGGCCGCCTGCAGACGTCAAGATGGAAAGGCGCCCCGATCCGCAAATGTGTGGGTGAGCCCCGGCGTGAGTACTGGAAAGGAAAGCGTTGGGGTGAAAGAAATATATAATATCTGTTAATATATTATAAAATAAACAATATATTAATAATATATTGCCTGTCTCTCTTTCTTCCAGCGTGGAACCGTGTGTGTTACAATGATATTTGAAGTAAATGTTGCGTATGATGTTTAAGAATATTGACTAGCATGTTTGAGGTAAGTGTTGTATATGATTAAGAATATTGACTAGCATGTTTAAGGTAAATGTGTATGATGTTTGAGGTAAATGTTGTACTAGTCAACATGCATTGACTAGCATGTGTGAGGTAAATGTTGTATATGATTAAGAATATTGACTAGCATTTCTTAGGTAAATGTTATAAATTATGTTTACAAATATTGACTAGCATGTTTGAGGTAAATGTTGTACATGATTTTTTTAGGTAAATGTATATGATCTTTAAGGATATTGACTAGCATGTTTGAAGAAAATATTGTTTATGATGTTTAAGGTAAATGTTGTATATTGACTAATCTCTCGGTGGTTCAAAAGCTACATTTTTAACCGGGGTGAAGCGGTTCTCTGCTGCATTTACCCCACTGACCTGAGATCAGCCTACTCCCAACATGCTAGCTGAATTAATGTCCATGTACTGTATGTGCATTTATTTTCATGCAAAAAAATTACTGCAGGTGATCATTCTTTGGTGAACGTTCTTCCTGTATACATGCATAAGGTAGAGGACGAGTGTCGTGGTGTCCTGTAGGGCCGAAGCAGTTCAGTGAAAGCACATCTCCCCTGCATCAGGGCACTTTCAAATATATCTCGCAGCAAGGGCTCAGAGACTGGAGTTAATCTCATGTGGAATTAAAATATTCATGAGAACTGGAGAGACAGCAAGAGGAAAAGAGGGAGACTGACAAAAAGTGTGTGTGTGTGTGTGTGTGTGTGTGTGTGTGTGTGTGTGTGTGTGTGTGTGTGTGTGTGTGTGAGAGAGAGAGAGAGAGAGAGAGAGAGAGAGAGAGAGAGAGAGAGAGAGAGAGAGAGAGAGAGAGAAAGGGGAACAGGATGGAGAACGAGGGAGAGAAATGAGTCCTGTAGAGGACAAGATGACAGGAGAGGAGTGCATGAAGGGGTGGAGGAGTGGCTGTGAAATGAGTGTGTAAGAAGAGTGGTAGCTGAGTGAGCAATACGGGACGGCAAAGGTACAACCTGTATCCCCCTAGGCCTCTAAGAACGAGGGAGAAAATTGTAGCAGAAATGGAATGGTCAGATGGATGGATTTAGCTGTGTTATAGAAACTTTGGCCTCCTGGTTCAGAAAAAAATGAGTGTATATGCTTCAAGATAAGAAGATGATTGTGGGAGACAGCAGGAGATGGCTTTTATCCGTTTACCAGGAAACAAGATGGAGATTGTTCAGACTTTTGACTTTATGTTTCAATGATTTATAATCACACTCTTGGTGTCATCCAAATGATGATGAGTTCCCCTGAGTCTGGTTCCTCTTAAGGTTCCTAAGCATGTAAGGGAGTTTTTCCTTGCCACAGTCATGCCCGGCTTGCTCATCAAGGATAAATATACATACATTTAAATATAAGTGAACATTTTTTTCTATAATTCTTACATTTTGTAAAGCTGCCTTGAGACAATGTCCATTGGAATGAAGAAAAGAGTGATAAAGTGAAGGACAAATACTTAATATATCTTTATAACCCATTGATTTTGTGTGTGTGTGTGTGTGTGTGTGTGTGTGTGTGTGTGTGTGTGTGTGTGTGTGTGTGTGTGTGCGCGCTACGAAAAGTGCTATAGAAAGAACTTTTGCCTTGCTGTCATTTATCCTTGCTTTCTAATCTCACTATTGACTGCAGGCTACCTCTATATATTTTACACACATTATGATGGCAATACCAACATAGGCCCAATCTAATTCTGCAGGACTTTGTACATGGCTTTCTACGATGATTAACTTCCCACACTTTTTTTTATTGCACCTGTATCAGAACTTTGTGAATTTGTAACATATGTCTTGTGTATATAAGATACTCTCAAATCCTAAAATGTATTATTCGTGTTCTGTTGGTTGAACCAGCTTTTTCACCTCATTTCATTCTTGTTCTGTCTCATCATTTGTTTTCTAAATATTCTTTTTACTGGCAGAAACGATACAATATAGATAAACAGACATGATAATGTCTGTGTCATATGGACACTAGATAGACACTAGAAAACACTGGCGCCATTATAATCAGCCGATGTATTTATGCTGTGAATGTGCGTGATGGGGCCTGACACGGCACAGGAGACAAATTGGCACTATCAGGCCTGTAATGGGTCACTTAACTTAGAAAAAAAAGTTCAGACAAAAAAAAAAATCTGCCTAATTACTGTAAGAGCATCGGTGCTGCAGCGGTATCAGATGCTATGCTAAAACTCCAAACACTAAAACCAGTATCATGTACCAGCCCACAGGAAATACTTATTTCTGACTAACTGGAAAGATTGTTTCTCTTAAAAGATGCATCCAATGTCATTTCTAATGTAAAACATCTAATAAATATTATAAATAATGATTCAGGCTATTGATACGTATAGCTAAAGGCCATCATACATCATACATCAGACATCATACAACGTACAAATGGGGATATTTAAAGTTAAGAAATAACCTTTATTAAAATAAAAAAATGCTGAACATTTTGATTCACAGAATATACTGGGACAATATATCTAAGGTGAGAGGAGCTATCGTTAGGAATGTCCGTTTTCTTTTTTTTTCTAAGGCTGTAATCAAGTTCTGAAGCTCAGTTTTTTTTTGCTGGACAAAAAAGTCCTTCGGCTACAGCCAGGTTCTTGATTGAAATCTCATGTTAAAATCTGAATGTTCTCTGGCTACATTCAAGCCCAGTTATCAGTTTGTTTGCCTGACAAAGATGTAAAGCTTCCAAAGCCGCTAGCACATCTTCAGTAGAGGTTGCTGGCCCAAGCCTTTTGAAAATCGCCTGGAGTCTCCTGCTGTTCATCACTTCCAACTTGAATGATTCCATAACATCTGGTCACATGAAGACCAATTGCAAAGGTTATATATCTCAACTTGAAAACACCCACACTAAAACTTAAACTTCCTGTATTTATATAGCTGGCTCTTCTTTCTTACCCCAGACTGACCCCCTAGATCTGGACCAGTGTGGCTTCAAAGTGACTCACCCTAAACCTCCCAAGTGGATGCTCTGACAATCTATAATCCACCCTCATCCTCTTGGCACAGTGAATCATCAGACTCTACTGTTCATCTTCAACAGACTTGTAATTAATGGCGCTACAAAGCCGAAGTCTGCTTATTACCCCGATGGATACTTCTGTCATGTGACCACATCTGTTCCTTGCATTCTCCCCAATGGTGTCCCACAAGGCTAAGTGCTGGGCCACTACGGTCATATCCTTAACTAGTTTTTCAAGCCAAAGCAATGTCGATAACTCTCATCCAATTTTTCCTAACGTCAGACAGTACCTCAGCATGTGTGGTAGCAATGTTGTCCCAAAAATCAGCTTTAAAAAAATCCTATCAAGACCAAACAACTGTATGTTCCTGGAAATGCTTCGACCTGTCCCTATCTTGCGACGTCCTCCCATTGTTCCAGACATCCAGGCTTCGGGTAGCTCTGGACAACTACCGCTTAAACTGCTAACTGGGTTTAGTCATGCTGTTTTTTTCTTTACAACCTCAACAGGATCTCATTTTAAGGAGAGGCCACTGTTCCTCGCATCTTCAAGTGAACCAGAATGGAGCTGTACAACGTTCTACCACACCGCCAAAATCCTGCAGTCTATTTACTGGCCTCCTACAAAGCCAAACAACAGACCAGCCCTGCCTACCTTATCAAATCCTGCTCAGCACATTCTCTATTTCTAAATTTCCACTCGTCCCACCATCTGTCATGATACAATGAAGGCATGCAACATGGTTTTCCTGTTATTAAGCAGGGGATTTAAATTTCCTTGTACTTGTTTTTTTGCTCTGAGTTCTCTGTAACTAGGTTTTAGCTCGGTGGTATTCTGAGAGACTGACTTATGACAAGCATCAACTTCTTTTTGAAGGACTCCTTTTGTAAGTCATAGTTGCCAAATGCACATTAAATCCCTACCATTTTTTTTATCAGAAATGGGCAAATAGTAAGAGACAACTACAACTAAGCAAGTGTCAATTGCATTTTAATATCCGTTATGGAACCCTGTGAGTGTGTGTGTGTGTGTGTGTGTGTGTGTGTGTGTGTGTGTGTGTGTGTGTGTGTGTGTGTGTTTGGATGTGTGTTTGCATGTGTAGGTTACCTCGGCTAAGTCCGTCTGGCCCTCTCAGGATGCGACACTCCTCGATCTGACCGAAGGAGGAGAACATGACCCGAATATCGTTCTCGTTACACTTCTTTGACACCATGCCGATAAACAACTTCCTGTCCTCCACCGCTGAGAATTAAAAAGAGGAAGGGAAACAGGTGGAAGGACAGAAGAAAAGGAGTGATAAGCATGTGTGGAAGGTGAAGGACGAATACTTTATATATCTTTATCTCCCTCTCATGCTATTTGGTCATTTTAGTTTTCTTTTCTGTGAAGGAAGTATGTGTTTAGATTCACCCATTTATTTTGTGTGTGTGTGTGTGTGTGTGTGTGTGTGTGTGTGTGTGTGTGTGTGTGTGTGTGTGTGTGTGTGTGTGTGTTTAAGACAGACAGGCCTTATTAGAAAAAAACAATTACAATGTTAACATATGAACTCCAGCAATCCCCACCAACACACACATACACACCCACACACACAAAACCTCACAAACACTCACCGTTTGACTTCTCACTGTCTGCAGGCTTCATCTGAATGGGATGGTGCATCTGTAAGACAGGACACACACACTGGTTACACACACAGCATACAACCACAAAACACACAATTACAGAACACACACATTTTATGTTAATGATTTCTTTTGCCCAAAGACCTGAGCAGTTTTGTATTTGTGTGTTTCCCCTCTACGGCTTCTTTTCTTTTTCTGTTCTTTAACCTGTTTTCCATTTTCTTCCCTTTCTCCATTTTTTTATAATTTATACCTTTCTTCCTCCCTTTATTTTTCCAGCCAAACACAAAGTTCTTGTTCTTTCAACTTCTTCCCCCCACTCATTCCTGTTCTCTCGCCATGTTACTCTTTTGACTTCCTGGACTTTCCTTTTTTCATCCTCTTTTCATCCATCTAGCAAAATGATCCTCTCCTTCCTTTCTACCATTCCTTTATCTTTCTGTCTTGTAATTTCCGTTCTTTTCTCCTATCTCTTTCATATATTATGCATTCTTTTTTCCTATCTAATTCCAATTTTCTTTATAACTCTTTCCTCTCTCTTTACTACCAATCAATTTCTTCTCCTTTTTTCCTCTCCCTCTTCCTACCTCGGTATCTTCGATCCATCCTTTCATCCTCCCTCCTAATGTTTCTTACTCCCTCTTCTCTTTCAACACTCATTTCCTTTTTTACTTCCGCTTCCAATATCGTCTGATTCTTTCCTTTACCTTTCTTTCATCTTCACCCCGTTCCTCCTTACCATCGTTCCTTCTTATGTCTCAACTTATCTCATCCATTACAGACACACTAAAAGATAATGTTCATCCACTTGTGATCTCCTTCTCTCCTCTCATCTGATACAAAAACATGTTCCTGCTTTCTCCACCTTCATCTCTCTCTCTCTCTCTCTCTCTCTCTGTAAAGCCTCACAGCCACAGTCTGCCTTTGATCTGCTGTCAGATTTTGACTTTATCCTGTCTCTCTCTCTCTCTCACACACACACACACACACACATACACGCACATCTCTACATTGACTGAAAGTGTCGCCATCCTTTTCCATCTCTCTCTCTCTCTCTCTCTCTCTCTCTCGCTCTTTTTCTCTCGCTCTCTCTAGCTTTCCCTCTGTTTTAGAATTTTACATTTGTTATACACAGTTATACAGTTGTTTGTGTGTGTGTGTGTGTGTGTGTGTGTGTGTGTGTGTGTGTGTGTGTGTATATATATATATACATGCTAAGTGGAGTGGATGTAGTTGCATACATAAGTACTTAAACATTTTCCCCATTATCTAACACACACACACACACACACACACACACACACACACACACACACACACACACACACACACACACACACACACACACACACACACACACACACACACACACACACACACACACACACACACACCAATTGAAGTGTCACTTTCTAATCAGTATAAGGCAAATATGCATCACCTCACAGGGTAGTGGTAACTTAGTGGTTAATGCTCTGGGTTACTGATCGGAGGGTCAGGGTTTCAAGCCGCAGTACCGCCAAGCTGCCACTCTTGGGCCCTTAAACAAGGCCCCTAACCCTCTGTGCTCCAGGTCCCTTGTATCATAGCTGACCACAGCTTCCGAACATCGCTGGGACATGCAACGTTTGACAAATAAAAAGCTTCTTTACCTTTAAACATCAGCCATTTCCTAGCAATGTCTAGTGCCTCAGGGTTCTAAATGCTTGCTTCCGATTGGTCAAAAGGTGTTCCTTATTTTTCCCTAACAGCATGACTCAGACAGCACGGCTTAACAAGTAGAATAATTGATCTAGTAAAGTTTTTATGTGAGGCGTGCCCAATGTCAGCACTTTGTTCAAGTTTTCCAAGTCTGACGAAGGCGTCCTCAGTAACACAACACTTTCTCTCTTATTACATTCAAGTACAACTGGCCAGTGGTGCTGTGTTTGGCAGAAGAAAAAGAGTAGGTCAATTTGTCTAACTGTCTAATACTAATTGACATACTGGGTGTCTAAAGTAATTTTGCTGCTAAAGATGGCTGTTGCATCATCAGAGCTGAAACTCGTAAAGACAGGATGAGACTACAGGTAATGTAATGTCCTTTGAGTTATACTCTGTGAAATACACCACATCAAAATTTGGTGAAATGCTCTGATCAGTTGGATTGTAGAGGTCAAATGATTCATCGGTTTTGCTGTTTAATTTGCACTAATAGTTGTGCATACTAACAGTAGCTCATACCGACAGTTTTTCCGGGTTGCGCTATTTTGTACGAGAGCGGCCTCTAGAGGCAAATCACTGCTGCCATGTGCTGCTCATTTAAAGTGTCAGTTTTTATTAATTTATTAATAAACATTAATATATGTATACATATACTTATTTAAGTTTGCACATTTTTACGATTTAGTCCTGTTTTCTATTACATTTTTTTGTATTATAGTTTAGCAATATTTTATATGGAGTGTTATGTTTGTTTGTTTTCAATCCAGTATCCATTTAAAAAAACTATTTCTTGATCAATCAGTTATTGGCAAGTACAAACCTAGTTATCAGTATCGGTAAAATTCCACTATCGGTCGACTTCTACTAGACTGTATCCCTCAAAATACATATCATCGTAAATGGTCTGTGTTTTCTGGTAATAATAAGCAACCACTGGTAAAAATGGTTGTTTTATGTAAACGATATGGACAATGGCAACCTTCCCACCAATGACACATTCTCAAGAACCCGTGAACTGAAAGCGTTTCTTGTTAACAGTAGATGTATAATATTCACTTCGCGCCTTGCTTCAGGTAATGAGAATGTTAAACGTGATCTAATCTTCACACGGCGTGTACATAAGTGCATGCAGTCTGGCTCCCACGCCTCCGGATGCCGATTCATCATCCGAGTTGCTTGTTGCGCTGCATCGGACGTGAAGCGTTTAGTTCTCAGCGTTCGCGGTTTTTTTCCAGAAAAAAGCAGTGAGATGAATAAGCGCCAATGAATGGAAGGCGAAGACAAAAAAACGTACGCACACAGAGTGCGCACAGTTTTCGGCATTGAAGCAAAATCTCTCACAAAATCAGGCCTATTCTTTTTTTTTCCTGCTTGTATGAAAAAGCAGGAATGAGTACTGAGGGAGAGGTAATGAATGAGAAATAAAAAAAGAGAGATGGCACTAGTAGATGGAGGACACTCTTAAGGACATGCCCTAGATTACCTCTTGTGCGTCCTTAGCTTGGAGTCAAGAACTAGGGTGGACACACCCTCGATCTCTCTCTCTCTCTCACACACACACACACACACACACACACACACACACACACACACACACACACACACACACACACAAACACACGGTCTCTGAGTGTCCAACGATTAGACAGAAAGATAGAAAACCAAAAAGATTAGCATGATGCTAATGAAGACCTCTTCATTGACTTACACAAACTGGGATACACAATTTGCTGATTGCTCTGGTGTTTTTCGGGGTCATGTTAATACATTTATGTCTGTTTAATACCATATCATTATTTACAAAAAGTCCTTTTTCAGAATTGTCTAATGTTTGCCCAAATCGTAAAAAAAAAAACACACAAAACAAGCTTACATTCAAATCAAAGAACACGTCGGATACACCAAATTACTAGGGAAACAACTTCCAGTCATATCAGCAGCTACCCAGCTCGTCTTTCTGTTCGCTTCCTAAGCTGCCCTGTAAACTAATATTTATCTGAAGACTCGAGCAGAAAGCGTGTACGCCACACTGAGCTCAGCTGAGTATCCGCTGCCTCCTTAGAACCATACAGGCTTAACTGAGCGTGACAGCACATTGCACACATAACAGTTGATTGGCCTCTACATGTTTTAACACTCCATCTAGCACTTTACTTGGTAGTTTGTCCCCTTTACCTTAAACATTCCTATATAATATGAACCCATTAGGGTTGCACAAGCCAGTGCACTCATAGTGCCGGTCCCAAGCCCGGGTAAATGGGAAGGGGTTGCGTTAGGAATGGCATCCAGCGTAAAACATGTGCCAAATTAAATATGCAGATCACAAACCTGAAGGGTATCTGCAAGAATGAAAGGGAAAATTTATAGGACCTGTTATGTTGTATGGTTTAGAGACAGGAGTCAGGAGGCGGAGCTGAAGGTGGAAGAGTTGAAGATTTTCATTGGGAGTGACGAAGATGGACTGGACAAGAAATGAGTTTAATAAAGGAATCATGCAGGTATGTACCCCCATTGGTAGAAGAGGATGAAGCCACCAGGCCGAAAGATAATAAAGGGAGGCCAAGGAGGAGGTTTATGGATGTGGTAAATGAAGACATGCATGTGGTTGATTTGAAAGAGGGAGATGTAGAACACAGAGTGATACGGAAATGGATAATACGCTGTGACGAGTCCTAATGTAAGCAACCAAAAGATTTTATTTATTAAAGAAAATATTATCCCTTTTTTCAGAAATGATTCTATGTAGCTGGGTTTTTTGGGGACATTTTCTAATTAAAAACATTAGTGTGATTTGTGATTGAAGTGTGTCTGCAAGAGTGAAAGAAAAAGTTTATAGGACTGTGGTGAGACCTGCGATGTTGTATGGTTTAGAGACAGTGGCATTGAGTAAAAGACAGGAGGTGGAGCTGGAGGTAGCAGAGCTGAAGATGTTGAGGTTTTTGTTGGTAGTGACGAGGATGGACAGGATTAGAAATGAGTTTATTAGAGGGACCGAGCATGTGGGACGTTTTGGAGACAAGGTGAGGGAAGTGAGATTGAGATGTTTGGACATGTGCAGAGGAGGGACATGGGGTATATCGGTAGAAGAATGCTGAGGATGGAGCCACCGGGAAGGAGGAAAAGAGGAAGACAAAGGAGAAGGTTCATGGATGTGGTGAGGGAAGACATGCAGGTAGTTGGGATGAAAGAGGCAGATGTAGAGGACAGGAGGGGTATGGAGACAGATGATCCGCTGTGGCGACCCCTAATGGGAGAAGCCGAACGAAGAAGAAGAAGACTATTTGGCCAGATCTCTTACCGTTCCCCTTTGGTTATCTATGCAGTTTATGTGTATTTATTGTAATTTTTTTTGCCCTGACTACATATTTTGACACAGGGATGATAAAGAGTAGAGCGCATCGGGAAAGTATTCACAGCGCTTCACTTTTTTCCACATTTTATGTTACAGCCTTATTCCAAAATGGATTAAATTAATTATTTTCCTTAAAATTCTTCGGGTTCAAGTCCGGACTCTGGCTGGGCCACTCAAGGACATTGAGTGCCATCCCATAGCAACTCCTTTGTTACAATGGCTGTTTGCTTAAGGTCGTTGTCCTGTTGGAAGATAAACCGTCATCCAGGTCTGGGGTCTAGAGCACTTTTAAGCAGGTTTTCATCAAAGATGTCTCTGTACATTGCTGCCATCCTGACTAGTCTTCCATTTCCTGTCACTGAAAAACATCCCCACAGCATGATGCTGCCACCACCATGCTTCACTATAAAAATGGTATTGGCCAGATGATGAAAGGTGCCTTGTTTCCTACAGACATGATGTTCGGCATTCAGGCTATTCTGATCACTCAGTTTGGACAGGCAGCCCCCTCTAGGAAGAGTCCTGGTGTTGAAAACTACTGTTATTTCAAAAATATTTCAACAGTAAAACACATTACCTCATCAGAACATGCACACCACATCGTGCACACCACATAACTGTGTCTTATGTCTTGTTAAACACCCTGTTTAGAGTCTAATCCCTATGTGTCTCTCTGTCAAGCTTTTGTTGATGTTGTCCCACAGCTTTGCCATTAGTCTGCATTCTTCTTCTTCTTCTTCTTTCGGCTGCTCCCATTAGGGGTCGCCACAGCGGATCATCCGTCTCCATACCACCCTGTCCTCTACATCTGCCTCTTTTACACCAACTACCTGCATGTCTTCCCTCACCACATCCATGAACCTCCTTCTTGGCCTTCCTCTTTTCCTCCTACCTGGTGGCTCCATCCTCAGCATTCTTCTACCAATATAATTCATGTCCCTCCTCTGCACATGTCCAAACCATCTCAATCTCGCCTCCCTCACCTTGTCACCAAAACATCCTACATGCGCTGTCCCTCTAATAAACTCATTTCTAATCTTATCCATCCTCGTCACTCCCAACGAAAACCTCAACATCTTCAGCTCTGCTACCTCCAGCTCCACCTCCTGTCTTTTACTCAATGCCACTGTCTCTAAACCATACAACATCGCAGGTCTCACCACAGTCCTATAAACTTTTCCTTTCAATTTTGCAGATACCCTACTATCACAAATCACTCCTGTCACTCTTCTCCACCCACTCCACCCTGCCTGCACTCTTTTCTTCACTTCACTAACACACTCTCCATTACTTTGCACTGTTGACCCCAGGTACCTGAATTCCTCCACCTTCTGAAGCTCTTCTCCCTGCAACCGCACCCCTCCACTGCCCTCCCTCTCATTCACACACATGTATTCTGTCTTACTCCTACTGAGTTTCATTCCCCTTCTCTCCAGCGCATATCTCCACCTCTCCAGGCTCTTCTCAACCTGCTCCCTACTCTCACAACAAATCACAATATCATCCGCAAACATCATAGTCCAGGGAGACTCCTGTCTGACCTCGTCCGTCAACCTGTCCATCACCACTGCAAACAGGAAAGGGCTCAGGGCCGATCCTTGATGCAGTCCAACCTTCACTCTAAACCAGTCTGTCGTACCTACTGCACACTTCACTGCCGTCACACTGTCCTCATACATGTCCTGCACCACCCTCACATACTTCTCTGACACACCTGACTTCCTCATACAATACCACAACTCCTCTCTTGGCACCCTGTCGTACGCCTTCTCTAAATCCACAAATACACAATGCAATTCCTTCTGTCCTTCTCTATACTTCTCCATCAACATTCTCAAAGCAAATAAGGCATCTGTGGTGCTCTTCCTCGGCATGAAACCATACTGTTGCTTACAGATGGTCACCTCTTCTCTCAGCCTGGCTTCCACTCTCTTTCCCATAACTTCATGGTGTGACTGATCAACTTAATACCCCTGTAGTTACTGCAGGTCTGCACATCTCCTTTATGCTTAAAGATCGGTACCAGCACACTTCTTCTCCATTCCTCAGGCATCTTCTCACCTTCCAAAATCCTGTTAAACAATCTGGTCAAAAACTCCACTGCCATCTCTCCTAAACATCTCCACGCTTCTACCGGTATGTCATCTGGTCCAACCGACTTTCCACTCTTCATCCTCTTAATCGCTGCTCTTACTTCCTCCTTACTAATCCTATCTACATCCTGCTTCACCAACTCCACATCATCCAACCTTCTCTCTCTCTGATTTTCCTCATTCATCAGCTGCTCAAAATACTCCCTCCACCTTCTCAACACACTCTCCTCACTAGTCAACACATTTCCCTCTCCATCCTTTATTGCTCTAACTTGCAGTACATCCTTTCCAGCTCGGTCCCTCTGCCTGGCCAATCGGTACAAATCCTTTTCTCCTTCCTTAGTGTCCAACCTCTCATACAGCTCCTCATATGCCTTTTCCTTGGCTTTCGCCACATCCCTCTTAACCTGCTGCCGCATCTCCTTGTACTCCTGCCTACTTTTCTCATCACTCTGTCTATCCCACTTCTGTTTTGCCAACCTCTTTCTCCTTATGCTCTCCCGCACTTCCTCATTCCACCACCACGTCTCCTTGTCTTCCTTTCTATTTCCAGATGTCACACCAAGTACTTTTCTAGCTGCCTCCCTCATCACTCCTGCAGTAGTTGCCCAATCATCCAACACCTCCTTAACACCACTGAGCCTCTCTCTGACCTCTTCCCTGAACCTCACACTACACTCTTCCTCCTTCAGTTTCCACCATCTTATTCTTCTTTCAGTCCTCGCTCTCCTCCTCTTCTTCTTCGCCTCCAAAACCATCCTACAGACCACCATCCTATGCTGTCTAGCTACACTGTCCCCTGCCAACACCTTACAGTCGCCAATCTCCTTCAGGTTGCATCTCCTGCATAGCACATAGTCCACCTGTGTGCACCTTCCTCCACTCTTATACGTCACCCTATGATCCTCCTTCTTCTTAAAATAAGTGTTCACCACTGCCATTTCCATCCTTTTAGCAAAATCTACCACCATCTGCCCTTCCACATTCCTCTCCTTAAAATCATACCTACCCATCACCTCCTCGTCACCTCTGTTCCCTTCACCTACATGCCCATTAAAGTCTGCCCCAATCACCAATCGTTCTTTCCTAGGTACACCATCTACCACTTCATCTAATTCACTCCAGAATCTTTCCTTCTCCTCCATCTCACAGCCAACTTGTGGAGCATAGGCACTGATGACATTTATCATCATCCCTTCAACTTCCACCTTCACGATCATCACCCTATCAGAAACTCTCTTCACCTCCACTACACTCTTACTGTACTCTTCCTTCAGAATCACCCCTACACCATTTCTCTTTCCATCCACACCATGATAAAACAGTTTAAATCCACCTCCAATGTTCCTGGCCTTACTCCCTTTCCACTTGGTCTCCTGAACACACAGCATATCTATCTTTCTTCTCTCCATCATATCAGCTACTTCTCTCCCTTTACCCGTCATAGTACCAACATTTAAAGTACCAACCCTAACCTCCACTCTCCTACACTGCTCCTTTTCCTGCCGTCTCTGTAGACGTCTTCCTCCTCTCCTTTTCCTCCTTCGGCGAACAGTAGCCCAATTTCCACAGGTACCCTGTCGGCTAACAATACCTGTGGCGGTCGTTGTTAACCCGGACCTCGACAGATCCGGTATGAAATTCTCATTTGTGATCCGCATATTTGATTTGGCGCATGTTTTACGCTGGATGCCCTTCCTAACGCAACCCTCCCCATTTACCCGGGCTTGGGACCGGCACTAAGAATGCACTGGCTTGTGCCTCCCTAATGGCTGGGTTGCCATTAGTCTGCATTAGTTTCTTGTTTTACATTCATTGTTCTTGTTTCTCAGTGTTGATTTATTTTTTATTTGTTTCACTTATTTAAATCAATCTGCACTTGCATCCCCAGCCTCCATTCATTACATGGCATTTACTTGTTTTCGATTTGTGAAAGACATTCACCTAGATGCTTTCCTGAAAGTTGGACTGAGCCTGAAAACAGAACTTAATATCTGCCTATACCATTAAAGTCTGGACTTTCTATCATTGTACTTGTACCATAGGGCTTTTAAATAGTTGCTTCTGATTGGTCTAATGGCAGTGGACGTTCCGGCCTAAAAGGTACACAGCATGGACAAAAGTATCAGGACACCTGACTTGTCTGGCTACATGTGGTTCTTCCCCAATCTTTTACCACAAAGCTGAGGACACACAATTGTACAGGATGTATTTGGATGTGGTAGAATGAAATTTTCCCTTCACTTGAACTGGAAGACTCGAATCTGTTCCAGCATGACAATGCTCCTCAGAACAAAGTCATCTCTATAAAGATATGCTTTACATGGGTTAGAGTGAAAGATCTTGAGTAGCCTGCTATAGAGCTCTGACCTCATCCCTATTGGGGTGAACTGGGATGATACAACACAGGCCTCCTCACCTCACCTACATCAGTACCCGATTTTACTAAAAGTCTTGCGGATGAATGACTACAAATCTCCAAGCACATGCCAAAATCTAGTGCATCTTAAACATCCTCCCAGGTGAGTGAAGAATAATATAACAGCAAATTGGAACTAAATGTGAAATGAGATGTTTAAAAAAGCACATACCAATCTTTTAGTCAGGTGTCCACAAATTTTTTAACCCAATCGTAAATATGTTTTTATGAGACGAAACACTATTTTTAGGAGGCGTGTCCACTCAGACGTTATGAAGACAGTGCGCGGGGAAGATTCCTCAGTAACACCAACCATTTTATTTCTTATTAAACTGAAGAGATCGGAGAAGAAAAAGCTGGTGAGAGAATGACTCTTTATAGCTGTTATAAAATAAGCGATAAAGGGAACAAGGCTTGTTTTGTGGGTGTTCCATTACATTAAAACGTAACTCTAAAAACATAAAAATGATCGGTGAATAAAATAAAAACATAAATACACGCTGTTACTATGGGTGTAACTGCTTTGCGCCATGGTTTATAATACATTTTAAATAACTACTCGGAACTTCTGTTCCACTAATTTGATTGGACGAGAGCCACAGAGCGTTCATAGTACTAAAAACTAATACAGTGGGACGTTTCACCGTGTGTCTCAAGCCACAAAATGTTTTAGTTTGGTACAGTTAGGGATATACCTTTGGGCTTTAATTTTTAAAGCTTGATAGAAGAAAAAAATAGACAACAAAGCACATGTAATAGGAGTGTACAAATCAATGTGAGTTAGCTACCAAGCTACTGGACATGCTATAGATCAAGTGTGGCTTTTTCTATTATTTCCGCTAGCAAAATTGAAACAAACATTTAGCCATATTGTGGCCGGAATATCACTTCCACAATATTAATTTTTTTTTAGATATCAAAATGCAATTGCGCACATTTTACTGAATATCTGATATTCATCCGCTCTGTGCATTATTGCTTAAATAACAGCATGTTTTTTTTTCCTCACGTAATAAATAATGCAGTACTAGTTAGTGTTTTTTCTTCACAATTTAGCTTTCATAGCTGCCAACGAACGCCCCCATATTCGCACTGCGTGAGTTGCCGTTGCGATGATTCATTTCCGTATGCAGCGGCTCGGCTCAGCTCAGCTCAGAGTTATTTCATTCAAATTAACGTAATTGCTATAAAAGGTGAACACCAGCGATGAACACCGCAACTCTTGGATGAGGCCTATGGAATCGACTGGACGGTTATGTCCAACTGTCTGACTCACAAGTATCCCTTTTCGCTTCTGTTCATTCGATATAAAAAAAAATTGCCAAAGCACCTTTCCTAACAGTATAAAAACGCATCATCATTATCATCATTCAAAATCATGTTCCTCATTATTATTATCTATCAATAACAAATAAGCTCAAATCACAAATATATGCTCACCCCGGTTAAGGTTTTGATGTTGTGCAGGGCGTTCTGGGCCTCGAGAGCGGCTTTCCTCGTGTAGAATGTGACAAAACAGCATCCTAGAAAAAAAGAAAGAGAGAAAGGAGAGAAAGAGAGAGAGAGAAAGAGAGAAAAAGAGAGAGAGCATTAGCATGAACAAGAACACGACTGGATTTCGGCTGCTTGCCGAGTGATAGAAATGTCGCACTGTGGAACCCAGAAGGAAAAACAGGAGGAAAAGGGGGATGAAGTGGTTGTGAGGGAGAAGGAGTGAGAGAACTCAGTGTGAGTCCTGTTTTTTGGCTATTTGGGGAGTGTGTGTGGAAACAGGGAACGAGTGTTCGTGTTTAAACAACCATCTGCATGCTTCTGAATAAGATTCTGTTACCCACAACAGTGATGGATTCCTTGAAACAGTCCTGAGAGACAGTCAGATATATATGTGTGTGTGTGTGTGTGTGTGTGTGTGTGTGTGTGTGTGTGTGTGTGTGTGTGTGTGTGTGTGTGTGTGTGTGTGTTTGTGAAAGAGACTGTATGTGGGAAACGTATATATCATAATAATTGCTCAACCTTTAATCATGGATCAAAATGTTATATATATAAAAATCAAATGACTATTACACAATATTAAGGATCAAGTAAATATAATTAAAAACACACACACACACAGACACACACACACACACACTTGATCACACAATAAGCTTAAATAGTTGTTTTACAAAAAGTCAGCACTTTTCAAGAGTGATCGGAAATCTCTTTGTGGTAATTAGTTCCTATTTTGGCTGAACAGCAGACACTCGATCGGCTTCGTCCCAAATCCAAAGTGAGTTTACCTCCTCGTCTCAGATATCAGCACTTATGTCTACTACAGAGGGAATCTGGCACGCCCAGTTATCCACCTACACACACCGCACATGATAAGTGAGTGACTGAGTGAATGAGTGTGTGTGAGAGAAAGAGAAAAAAGAGCGCAGTGGCAGCATTAAGCATGGCAACAGTGTAATTCTTACAATAGCTAGCAGACACACACACACACACACACACACACACACACACACACACACACACACACACACACACACAGACAAACACACTGAGAAGTGAGACCCACATCTAGAACCCTATACAGTGCATCCTCCTCCATTTCAGCCTCATTTCAAAATTAATTAAATAATTATTCTGAAAAATCTACAAACAATACCCCATAATGAAAACGTAAAAGATGTTTGTTTAATCCCACAGTTAACAGTGCATGTCAGAGCACAAACCAAGCCATGAGATACAAGGAATTGTCTGTAGACCTTCGAGACAGGATTGTATCAGAGCACAGATTTGGGGAACAGAAAATTTTCTGCAGCATTAAAGGTCCCAATGAGCACAGTGGCCTCCATCATCCGTTAATAGAGGAAGTTAAGAACTACGAGGACTCTTTCTAGAGCAGAGCCGCCCTGCCAAACTGGGCGATCGTGGGAGGAGAGCCTTAGTCATAGAGGTTACCAAGAACCCGATGGTCCCTCTGAAAGCGCTCCAGTGTTTCTCTTTGGAGAGAGGAGAACCTTCCAGAATAACGACCATCTCTGCAGCACTCCACCAATCAGGCCTGTATGGTAGAGTAGCCAGACGGAAGCCACTCCTCAGTAAAAGGCACATGACAGCCAGCCTGGAGTTTGCCAAAAGGCACCTAAAGGAACCTCAGACCATGAGAAACAAAGATTGAACTCTTATGCCAAGCATCATGTCTGGAGAAAACCAGGCAATGCTCATCACCTGGCCAATACCATCCCTACAGTGAAGCATGGTGGTGGCAGCACCATGCTGTGAGGATGTTTTTCAGCGGCAGAAACTGGGAGATGAGTCAGGATCAAGGGAAAGATGAATGCAGCAATGTTCAAAGAAAACCAGCTCCAGAGCAGTCTGGACCTCAGACTGGGGCGATTGTTAATCTTCCAACAGGACAACGACCCTAAGCACACAGCCAAGATAACAAAGGAGTAGCTCCAGGGCGACTCTGTGAATGTCCTTGAGTGGCCCAGCCAGAGTCCAGACTTGAACCGGATTGAACATCTCTGGAGAGATCTGAAAATGGCTGTGCAAAGAAGAATGGGAGAAACTGCCCAAAAAAAGGTGTCCAAAGCTTGTAGCATCGTAATCAAAAAGACTTGAGGCTGTAATTGGTGCCAGAAAATGCTTCAACAAAGTATTGAGCAAAGGCTGTGAATACGTTCTGGATGCACTGTAAGCACATATTTCCCTTATGTGGACCAGAGTTTTGTTCAAATGAGGAGATGAAGACAAATGCACACATACACCGACACCGACACACACACACACACACACACTCACGCATGCACACATATTTCACCTGCGACTAGTGAGTAATTGGCCATGGGTGCCGAGCTAACAAAGCTAATGGCTGCTCTAATCGGCTGTGACGCTTCAGCAGAAACAAATAAGTCATAATTCAATCTTACTGAGCAAACACTCCATCTCTCACTGCAGGAGAACGAAACTACTGTGTGTGTGTGTGTGTGTGTGTGTGTGTGTGTGTGTGTTTATATGAGAGAGAAAGAGACAAAGAGATAGAGAAAGTGAGAAACAAGGTGTTTATAGAGATTCTTTGAGTCCACAGAACTTTTGGTTCATCGCAGTGAAAGTCTTAAGGTTAATTGTCTGCCGCGACTTTTTTTTTGGAATTGCCGGCGCTAATAAAAACGCAACATTCTAATTCCACGTTCATTTCTTCACTCGTGAAATGAAACGAGAGAACCTTTTAAAAGTTCAAATCGTAACCTTTACTTGACACCGCATTTGTGATTGTAAGGAGAAGAGCATCTTTTGTTTGATTACACTTTAAACTTGATTAGAACGAGACACGCGCGATAAGATTCCACGCTCATTATTTCTCACAAATTCCGTGCGGAAACAAGAGAAGACATTTTGCTAAAAAATGCCTGCTTGTATTTCAAAAAGGCCCAAAGAAACATTGCGTTCTTTCTTGCTCCGCCGACTTACATGGTCTTAGATACAAAGATTGCACAGCGACACTGAAACTCAGATTTTGTTCTGCGCACGTGTGAAAACGCTGCCACTTCCTTTGCCACAGATGTTTTTACATTACATCTAGCTATATGTATTATTTTGCGTTTAATGTACCGCTTCAAGAATTTCTTTCAAAAGAAGAAATTCCTGACACTTCTGCATATCGAGGGATAAATGGAGGATAGAAGAAATTAATTCATTCATGAATAAATACATTTAACGAATTAATAACCTTATGTGTGTTTCTTAAATGCAGACATTTCTTTAAGAATGATCAAATAAGTACAACATTTAAGTAAAATATCTTAATTATAAGAAAAAAACACTTATTTTGCTAAATTTTACCAATAAAATAAAAAAGTGTATTGCATTAGTTTGATTTATTCTATTTTATTTGAATATTTTTCATTTATTTTAACAACGCAGTTCACAAATGTTAACAATAATAAACGACGTTAATGAAAAAGAAAAAAAAAAACGACAAGCAATTTTTATATTTTGCATTTTATCCCCCATCTGTACTGAAATTAAACCAAACCATGACTCAAAAAATTAGGTATGTACCGAACCGTGAATTTTCTCTATGTACACCACTAGTATTATATATCATATACTTTATATTTTTTTATTGTTTAAGTCATAGATCATCCTCCCACACTCTTTAAACACACACAGAAAACATTTGCAAGAATATAGCGAGATGAATTTTGTGTAAATTTATAGAAATATCACATTTATAGTAAGTGCTGTAGTACAGTACAGTACTTTAGTTTAGCCTATGCGTAGTTTCTCTGCTTGTTTATTGGTTGTAGTGTCCTATGACGTCAAAAAAAGGGGTATGATTTAAAGATACAAGTCACTGCATTCTTGATTTTCATAGGCCAAATCTGGTGATGTATGTCTTCAAGCCCTTTTTTGATGTCAGAGGATACTACAACCAAGGGCTGTATAAATTAATGAGTTAATAACGCTTTAACCTAAATTCCTTTTAACAGCACTCATTTTTATTAATGAGCAATTAACATAGCACGCATTTGTTTGACCATTTTTTTGAAAATATAAATAAAACATTTTTACTTCAGCAAAAAAAAAAAAAAAAAAAAAAAAGAAATATTTATCACTACATATTTGTTTTACTGATGTGCCGAATCCCAAACTAAGCACCAAAATCCACCATAATTCTTCTTCTTCTGGTTTGCATTCTGAAGCAGGACACTTTTTTTTGACAAATTGCAGGAATTGAAGAAAAATTTAAGTACACTATATGGGCAAAACTTTGTAAACACCTGAACATAAGATCTGTATGTGCTTTTTGAACGTCACATTCAACATGTAGTCCCCATTTGCTGTTATAATAACCTCCAGTCTTCTGGGAAGAGGTGGAGATTTGAGCTCATTCAGCCACAAGGGTGGTAATGAAGTCAGGTACTGATGTAGGTGAGATGAAGAGGCCTGGCTTGCAGTCAGGGTTCCAATTCATCCCAAATGTGTTTAATTGGGTTTATAGCTCTAAAGCAGGAGATCTTCCACTCCAACCCATGAAAAACACATCTTCCTGGACCTGGCTTTGTCATGCTGGAACATGTTTGGGTCTTCTAGACATGTATACAGTGTGCCTTCAACTCTGTGTTAATCGTTTGGAGAAGAACGGAACATGGCAAGAAATGTCAATTGTTTTCAATGGGTATTTTTGCCCATATAGCGTATATGCATATTTAAAATTTACAGTATACAATGTAATCATGGAAGACATGCATGTCCAAAGTCCGGCAGAGGTAGAGGACATTGAGGACATGGAGGTCACTACGGATGTTACGTAAGGTAAGTGGAATGCTATACAAGTTCGGAGGGGTTTCAGGGTAGAGCCCTAGATATATCAGCGATTGAGAATTTGGATTTAGATCCAATGTAAGCCATGACATCTGTCTAAAAAGTTCACTTTCTGCCTTTCGCTTTCACAATGACCTCACATAGGACTCCACCCCGGCAAAGTGTGTGTGTGTGTGTGAGTAAGCGAGTGAGTGTATGGCTTAGATAAATAAGACTGTCCTGTCCTGGTTTATTCCTTGATTAATAGAACATACCCTGCTGAGCTGAATGAAGCCTGTCTGAGGAAAACACAGAGAGACACAAGCACAATCTCTGAGATATTTCACACACATACATAAGGATCTTCCATTATTATGACTATTAAGGCAGATAATTAATGCTTTATATATATATAGTTTTATATTCCTGCTTTGTACCCCACTAAGACATATAAACATGCTTACACACACACACACACACACACACACACACACACACAACACACACACACACACACACACACACACACACACACACACAGGGTGCAATGAGAATACATTATAATATATTAGCATAATGGGCCTCTACCAGACTTCCGAAGATGCATCACACACCTGTACCGTTCAACAGCAAGGGACTGAATAGCTCACACTATACCTTTTATTTACCGATTTTGCATGTGTGTGTGTGTGTGTGTGTGTGTGTGTGTGTGTGTGCCTATCTATTATGCACTTCAAAGGCAGAGAGGAATACGTCTTTTGTAAAGAGACACACAGCTGCACTGCTCCGATCTCAGATCAATCAATTGACAAGAGAGCGACCCTCCGTATGAGTATGTGTGTGTGTGTTTGTGTGTGGGAGTGTGTGAGCATGTGTAGACGCATTTTAAATTGCAGTCCAGCTCAGATAAACAATTTACGCTTCTCTCCTCTGTGTACATCTCTATTCTATGTCTTCATTAGAGGTGCCTTCACACACAATCACGCACACCAACATACACACATACATTTACAAGCACACACACAGACACACACAGACACACACAGACACAGACACACATATTTGTCTTACTAACCTTGTGAGGACCATCTATTGCGTAATGAAGCGAAATGCTAGATCTGCCTCATGTGTCTAAGCCTCTACTCGGCAACTCAACGGAAACCTTTTGTCCTTGCAAAACCTTTCGAAATATTCTTTGCCATATTAGAAATCTGTACAAGATGACATCACTTCCTGTGAAGACAAACTTTTTTTTGTCTTCTGTATTTAACTGGTTTCTACATTAGCAAATTCAAGCTACTTTTATTTACTGATTAATGTCCATTAAAACACGTTATCAGTACTCACGCACACACACACACTAGGGGTGGCACGGTTCACAAAACCCACAGTTCGGTTCATATCACGGTTTTAGGGTCACGGTTTTCGGTTCTGTACGGTTCTTGTTGTTATTTTTTCTTTTAATTTTCAACACTCCAGAAATTTCCTTTAGCATTTGATATATAGCTTATTAGCTTAATTATCCGTAATTTAGGATACAGTGTTAACATTTTTGTAATGTAAGCATGCACTAACTGAATTTGACTTGACTTTGAGCACATTATTGGGACCATCTCTGAGTAAAAGCTAGATGAGATTTTGATACAGCAAGAGAGAAGACATTGATGATGACATGCTTTTCTTTTATTTGGCAAAAAAAAAAAAAAAGGGTCGGCGAGAGGGAATATTAAACCGCGGCTCGAGTACATTCATCAGCTGACGAAATCCTTCACACTCATTCACGCTGCACGGTTGCATATCTTTTGCTATAAACATCCCCAATGCTTTAGTTATGGCTATTGCCCTGTACGACTGATCACTGAGAGGCTGCTTAAATGCTGCGGACAGTAGAAGTTGTTTCCTAACCGGCTCTCTCCTGTTTGTGCTGTTTGTATCGACACATTGGCGTGATGTCTTCTCAAATGAACTGTCATATTAGAAGTGTTTCCATTAGCATATTGAATGCATTTTGCACACAGTCGCAGTTCTATCTACTGTTTTTTTTTCCGTTGTCATAGTAAGTAACATGAAATCCAAGATGTTCCCACAACGACGCGGGCGCATCCGCCAACTCCGGGCAGCCTTCATTATCTCCTCCACTTGCCATTTCTGGAGCACTCCTTACTCAACTTTTACCGTCCATATGTATGTTCGCGCGAAACTGTCTGAGGCGAAACTGAGCACAGGGTTACATTGCGCATGCGTCGAATCGTGCGACGCACACACGAACCGAACCGAGACAAGCGAACAGAACCGAACGTTTCGGGTGTTTTTTCATGTACCGTGCCACCCCTAACACACACACACACACACACACACACACACACACGAACCTCCATGACAGAAAACGTCTGTCTCAGAAGATCTCTACAGCAAATGACATTTATAAAACAACAGTGACTGGACATAAAAAAAAAAAAAGCAATACAAATTTCACAAGACAGTGTTCGTTTTAATGTGCAAATTACACTGAACAGAAACAAACAGCAAACATGACCACAACATGAGCAGTCTGCAAGAACTAAGCTGTGTGTGTGTGTGTGTGTGTGTGTGTGTGTGTGTGTGTGTGTGTGTGTGTATATATATATGTGTGTTGAAAAGCAAGACAGAGAGATTTGATTGCTAACGATTATCTCCGCTCGAGCTATAAAACTCTGCAAGCTACATTTATTTACTGCTTAATGTCCAATAAAACACCTTCGCGTTCGCTGCTGTGAGTAATCAGTAATCGCGCCGAGGCCGATTTTAAAACGGCGTTTAATTGGGAATGATCAATATGATTAAAACCCTGTGAGAATCGACTCGACGAGGTGGATGAACCCTGAAAGAGAATTGAGTCGAATATCTTTAATCCCTCAGTTACAATGGGCTCCTTCGATACGACGCATGATTAACGTCTCGCCGGAGATCGCGCCTTATTACACTCCTACGTCATATACAGTGCCCTCCACAATTATTGGCACCCCTGTTTAAGATGTGGTCGTGGACTTCTAAAAATTCTCCTTTTTTTTAAAACAACATAGAACCCAAATGCAAAAAAAGAGAAAAATCCAACCTTTCATTTAAGTACATAACTTTGGTGGTAAAAAAAATCATACATTTAGAGAAAAAAAACCTTGAAATCATGTGTCCCACAATTATTGGCACCCCTAACAATTCCTCTGAAAAATGTAATTGTTTTTTTTTTTATATTTTTTTCTGTAGTTGCTAAGGTTGGTCAGGGTATCTAGAGACTTTTAATTAGTAATTCATGATTTCCTGTTTCCCTGGGGTATAAATATGACGTGACACAGAGGCCTAATTCTCTTACCCATTTGTCAACATGGCAAAGACAAGAGAACACACCATTCAAGTAAGGCAGATGTGTGTCGACCTTCATAAGTCAGGCAATGGCTACAAGAAAATAGCCACTCGCCTTAACTTGCCGGTATCTACAGTCAGAGGAATCATTAAGAAGTTTAAAACAACTGGAACAGTGACAAACAAGGCTGGAAGAGGTCCCAAGTTTATCTTGCCACAACGCACAGTGAGGAGGATGGTAAGAGAAGTAAAAAGATTTCCCAAGCTCACTGTCACAGAATTGAATCAAAGAGTGGCATCTTGGGGTCACAGAGTCTCCAAAACAACCATCAGACGCTCTCTACATGCCAAGAAGCTGTTTGGGAGGCATGCAAGGAAAAAGCCTTTTCTCACTAACACTCACAAACGTAAACGTCTGGAGTTTGCTAAGCGGTACTGGGACTTCAACTGGGATCGTGTGCTTTGGTCAGATGAGACTAAGATTGAGCTTTTTGGCAACAAACACTCTAAGTGGGTCTGGCGTAAAACAAAAGATGAGTATGCCGAAAAGCACCTCATGCCCACCGTGAAGTATGGTGGAGGATCTGTGATGCTGTGGGCCTGTTTCTCTTCCAAAGGCCCTGGGAACCTTGTTAGGGTGCATGGCATTATGAACGCTTTGAAGTACCAGGATATTTTAAATAAAAACCTGATGGCCTCTGCCAGAAAGCTGAAGATGGGTCGTCATTGGGTCTTTCAGCAGGATAATGATCCAAAACATGTGGCAAAATCTACACAAAAGTGGTTCAGCAGTCACAAACTCAAGGTCCTCCCATGGCCATCTCAGTCTCCAGACCTCAACCCAATCGAAAACCTGTGGGGCGAGCTAAAGAGAAGAGTGCATAAGAGAGGACCCAGGACACTGGATGATCTGAAAAGATTGTGCAAAGAAGAATGGTCAAAAATCCCTCTCTCTGTGTTCTCCAATCTTGTGAAATGTTATAGGAGGAGATTAAGTGCTGTCTTGTTGGCAAAAGGAGGTTGTACAAAGTATTAACATCAGGGGTGCCAATAATTGTGACACACATGATTTCAAGTTTGTTTTTTTTTTCTAAATGTGTGATTTTTTTACCACCAAAGTAATGTACTTAAATAAAAGGTTGGATTTTTCTCTTTTTTTGCATTTGGGTTCTATGTTGTTTTAAAAAAAAGGAAAATTTTTAGAAGTCCACGACCACATCTTAAACAGGGGTGCCAATAATTGTGGAGGGCACTGTATATAAATACAGACCAATTCAATATGTGGGAAAAATTCAGGTGGGAATTACACTCGATGGACAGAATTATTGGGATTCCTGACTTTTTCAGCCATATGTGGTTCTTACACCAAACTGTTGGCACAAAATTGAATGCACACTATTGTACAGGATGTCTTTGGATTCTGTCTCAAAATCTTCCCATAAATTGAACTAGAAGATCCAAATCTGTTCCAGCAAGACAACTGTGCACAAAGCCAGCTCCATGAAGATATGCTTTAAATGGGTTAGAGTGGAAGATCTCCTGCTATAGAGCTCTGGCCTCAATCCTACTGAATACCTGTGGAATGAATTGGAACCCTGACTGCCCCCCCAGGCCTCCTCACCTCTCCTTCATTAGTACCTGTCTTTACTAACACATCTAGTGTAAAAATGTCTACACATCTAGTGTATAAAATATAGTGAAACATCTTCCCAGAAAAGTGGAGCTTATTTTACAGCAAATGGGCACGAAATGTGTAATGGAATGTACAAACTGTTGTCCATATAGTGTACATTTAAAAATAAACCCAGATCTCTAAAGTCTGGTGTTTCTGTGCATTTCGTGATCCTGAGAAGTAACTCGTAGGCCAAACCCTTGTAGTGTCCATCAATGTCTATCTGTGGGCGTTAATATGCATAACACTATGCATAACTTACACAAAGATAATTGTTCACACAAACATATCCATGCTACCCTTCTTCCATAATTTAGAAAAACAAAACTAAACATAACAAAAAAAAAAAAAAAACAACTAAGGTGACAAAACTACACGACTGCAAATCTAGCTAAATAACTAACTAACTTTCGGCTTCTCCCGTTAGGGGTCGCCACAGCGGATCCTCTGCACGTTTGATTTGGCACATGTTTTACGCTGGATGCCCTTCCTAACCCAACCCTCCCCAATTTATCCGGGCTTGGGACCGGCACTGAGAGTGGCTGGGGATGGTTCCCTGACCGGGAATCGAACCCGGGTCGCAGCGGTGAGAGCGCTGCATCTTAACCACTAGACCACCAGGGGACCCATCCATACGTAAAAAACGTCTCATTTTATTTAGAGATTACTAATTGAAATGTACCTGAAATTGACTTCTGTTGAGAGAAATATGGCGTTGAAACATAACAAAAAAAAATTCAATATATGTGAGAACACTGATGAAAATTTGAAATTCTATAGCTAACCCAAATTATATGAAAAAACGTAATAATCTTTATGCTACGGTATAAGGAATCTTTCGAAAAGGATTTCGAAATGTCAAAATGTGATCATCAACATACACGTTATAGTTATATGGCAATCATAATCACAATGTGTGCGTATACCTTTGCTCTGTGGTGGGTTTTGACTGCGGTCCCTCAGGATGTTGATCTGATAGACTGCCCCGTACGGTTCGAACAGCTCCTTCAGCTCCTTCTCAGACCAGGAGCGAGGGATCTGACCCACGAACATCTTAATTGCGTCCGGGTCGGGCTGATCCGAATGCTCCAGAGCTCCGTTCATCTTCCCAGCTGTGCCGTTACTGTACAGAAAGGAAAAGAAAAAGAAAAACGAAAAATAGGGGTGATTATCTTTCAACACTTTAATTACCTGTCATGATGACAGTGTCTGTTAAATGATACTGAATGGGGTGGAATTCATAAAAGATAAAGAAAGAAGTTGTAATGAGATGTTGAAAGGGAAAACGAGTAAAAAAAAATAACAGCAGCG
This sequence comes from Silurus lanzhouensis, assembly GCA_039877035.1. Lineage (NCBI taxonomy): Eukaryota > Metazoa > Chordata > Actinopteri > Siluriformes > Siluridae > Silurus > Silurus lanzhouensis. The sequence continues at coordinate 1,220,664 of JBCEWE010000478.1, forward strand.
GTAATTGAAAAATTCCTGCTGATTCATTTCAGTGCAGATCCACTCGGCTGACTGACTAAAACTTTGATCAAAAGTGTCTTGAGCAACCATTCAGAGAGCTTCAAAGGTCAGCGTAAAGTGTGTGTGTGATGTCTCAGAAATGTCAGGAAGCTCTGCAAAAGCAAATTCGAACAGGTCCGGAAAAAAAGGGCGGATTCTTTTTTTTTTTGGACAAAAAATCTGAACCAGAAATCGGATTAACCCACATGGGCTAATGTGATTGAACAAAGTATAGTTCGGGCTGCCAACCATCCATTTCTTAACAAACAAATATTCACATTTAATATGCGCATAATCGTCATAATCTGAGCGAATCTGAATCAATTTAAGTTTATATAATACATTCCACTCAGTATTTCTGCTTACTTTCAGTATATTTTCTGGTCAAATAAAATCGCTGCACCAGGAAATTGTCATTTTTTTCTTTTTTAACTCCCATAACCTACTTGTGTATTTTAATAACACTTGTTAATTTATTCATTTATTAAACTTCGATAACGCTATGACGAATTCGTCCCTTGCGTTTATTAGAATGGAACAGGTAAACAGAGTTGTTTATTATTGCACTGCCGTTGAACTAGAAAAAAAAAAAAGCCACCACGATCGTAACATAAATTTCATAATCCAGAACAAGTCAACAATATATAAATCTATTTATATATTCTACAATATATGAACAACATTAGCATGTCTCTCAGCTGAAGCGTTCAGCATTCAGCAGGTTGCGTCTGAAGCAGACGTAGCACCTATTGAAAGATGTCCTGAACACAGTAAGAGAGACGGACGGGGAACGAAAATCTAAAACAACTGTTTGAGAACAGAGAAGATCTGTGACACGACATGTATTTAGTGCGCTGTCCTAACATGTTTATCCCGCCAGTTTCACACCAATTCACACATCCAGACCCAGGAGTCATGTCAGTCTTGTGGCATCTCAGGCGTGAATCAGACGCGGATATTCGTGTCAGACAGCAAGATATGCAGCAGATCGCTCGTCAGTAAACACTAATCAAAGTGTCTTTCACAGACGTCTATTTTGATTTCTGTAGCAGTGAAGGTAATTGTCTTTGGAATACAGTAAGTTACACTTTAAATCAAATCAAATTTTATTGCTGACATTTATACTTATAATACAATTCTGCTTAAGAAATTCTATACTGTTACATACACATAGTGTTTTTTTCCCTCAATATACAATATGTTGAGTCTACATGTGTTTTCGCCAGTAGCAATAAGTCCAATAAGTTGCCTTACTTGCTTAACATGAACACCTAATACATTTTACTCAACATACTATAATGTGGCTAATGAGAATGAGTTCCCTAATGGGGCTTTTTTTCCTCTAAAGGTTTCTTCCTCCTACCATCACAGGGAGTTTTTCCTTGCCACTGTGTAGTTACATTAAGAATAAACTTATAGGCACTAACGTATAAATTACAATTTTAAAACCCCCCCTATCACTATAAAGCTGCTTTGGGACAAGCATACAAATAAAACTGCATTGAATTGAATTAGGAAAATATACAAAAACCATTTAGAAAAAAGAAACAATATATAACATAACAAGAAAAGCCAGGACCTGATCGTGAAGAGTAACAACGAGGCCTAAAGAAAGTCACATTTCAAGATTCAAGAATTTGATTTGTCACAAACATCGTTATATGCAGAATACAACTAGCAGTAAAATGAAAATCTGATCAGCCGCTCACGAATTGTGCAAAATTGAGGTTTATAAGTATAAAAAACTGATAGGAATAAGAGGAAGAAAAAAAAAAAGTGAGAGAAGATATTAAGTACA
>JBCEWE010000478.1:1227500-1232500 GCA_039877035.1 Silurus lanzhouensis
CACACACACCACACACACACACACACACACACACACACACACACACACACACACAGCACGGTGAAAGGCAGCTGGGAAAGTAGACAACGTGTAATTTCCTCAGTTTGAAACATGCGCAGCTGAGAGAGCTGACATGCATGTGCGCATGTGGTGTCCAAAAACAGTGAGATCCTTTTTTTTTCGTTTTCTTTTTTTTTTTTTTTTAATCACACGAGCAGCCGCACTTGTCTGCTTGTTTGACAGCTGCTTCCTCGTTCTTTCTGTGTGAAGACAGGTGATGTTTTAATACCAGTCATCAGGAAAATCACCCTGATCCTAATTAAGCTTATTGCAGAAGCAGAAACGAGTTATTCAGCTCAGTGTGGTGAGCGCCGCATCTCGTTTCTCCTGCGTTTCCTGCCTCTATCGTTTTCTTCATCTCTCTGGCTTTTGATCCTGTCGTTTTTTCCAGCTTTTCTCGCACATGATAAGTGTTCCAGCTAGACCAGCAGCCATTTTAAGAATATAGTTTGAGCAATAGATCGCTTAACAGCTGTTTGACAGGATTTCACGAAAGTTGTTCTTTTCACGTCTTCGTATGGTCCGTGGTGAAGGGATTCCCATAATGCATTGCAAACAGGCAGTTTCTAGCACTGAGAATCCAAAAATATTATTAGCTTAATGTCGGGTAGCTAAAGACCTAAAGAAAGTATGGTACAGCAACAAAATAAAAACTTGACAGCTTTCGTGTTACGTTATTAAGCGTACATTAAAAAAAGTTTTTTTTTTTCTTTTTATTTCAGATAGATAGATAGATAGATAGATAGATAGATAGATAGATAGATAGATAGATAGATAGATAGATAGAACTGTACATGAAAGTAGGTCTTCTCATTGTTCCATTATACACCAGGTACACACTCTAACACACACACACACACACACACACACACACACACACACACACACACACACACACACACACACACATACATCTTCCCCCACACAATGACTGAATGACTGACACTTGCCAAGAAGACTTTTAATAAAGATTTATCTGTCAAAGCATCCAGCAAACACCTTAATCTATATTAATGTGTTTTTCTTTTTAACACCTTGAATTACCTTGTGTTTTTACTTGTCAATTTTTTTGTCCTTCCTTTCAACTGATAGGTTGGGGTGTGAGTGTCTGTGTCTGTGTGTGTGTGTGTGTGTGTGTGTGTGTGTGTGTGTGTGTGTGTGTGTGTGTGTGTGTGTGTGTGCGTGTTTTGTTTGTGTCCAAGGTCAGAGAGTCAAGGTTTCTGCAGCAAGGCAGCCATCACAGTCTTCAAAACTACACCATTCACTTTTGAGCGAGGGGAGAGAGAGAGAGAGTGAGAGGGGGGGTTGGGGGGGGGGGGGATAAAAAGAAATAAAACACAACAGAGGCAAAGGTGGTAAAGGAAAGAAAAAAGGGAGGGACAGAGATGAAGAGCTCAGGAGACACAGATACAGAAGGGTATAGGAGAGAGAGATGAAGGAGTAAACGGAAATAATAAACAGCACATAGCTCTCTGTGTGTGTGTGTGTGTGTGTGTGTGTGTGTGTGTGTGTGTGTGTGGGTGTGTGTGTGTGTGTTACAAAGAAATGTTGCGTTAATCACTCCACTTGTTCTGAGTGCTGCGATTAGGCCCGAGTTGCCATGGTAACGTTCCGAATGGTTAAAAAAAAACAGAAAAAAAAAAAACAGATGACATAAAACATAAAGCAGTAAATGTCAGACTCGCTAATGAAGCTGCCGAGATGCAGCCCTCGTTCGCTCACGAGCGACACACACACACACATGTTCTCACACACACACACACACACACACTCTGTGCTAAGTCAGATGTTTTGCTTCACTTCAGAGCCCGAATTCTCCTCTAACGAGAGACAAAAATATGCATTTATTAAAAGTTTTAATAAACACACAAGTTTGGTAAAGTGCACTCGATTCAAATAAATATATCTACGAAATGCACGCTATGCTATAGCATTTCAGATCGGTCCCAAAATAATCAGGTTTTAAAAAATCTGGTTAAAATGATGTGGGAAAAAAACAAACAAAAATAAAAACATAATCGTAGCTGCGCTTTGTGAGAAGATTTGTCTGACGTGACACTGACAGACGTCCCATGTGATCTAGAAATAGTTCATAATCATAATAACAAACGATATTACATTCAAGTCTTTGACAAACTGCTGTGGTATAAATGAAATAAAGCACTACGAGTTTTGTTATATATATATATATATTAAAAAAAAAAAAAAAAAAAAAAAAAAGATTCAGGTTGCCAGGTTTGAGCCGCCACATTGCATCATCCTGTTGGTGATTATTTCCCTGGCACAGGGTCATGTATTTTACGACGCGGTCACACTAGACGTTCACACTAGACGCTAGCATACGGTACAGAATTTTTTCAGCAAAAATGGGTGGTACAGACAAACATTTTTGTTTATTTTAAATGATTTTGAAGCTGTGTTGTAGAAAACAGGACACTGTCACACGCCAATCATCACGACTTTCTTCGTAATGTATTTTCTTGAGAGGTTAAGCTGTGATGTATCGTTCTCCTATTGGTCAGGATATGAATCCGCAGTTCAGAAATTGGACAGCAAGTTATTTTATACTTTTATACATAGATAAGAACACAACCAAACTTCTCTAAAGCGTTCACATCTTTCTCCTAATTTAGGAAGGGTAAAGCCTAGCACATGCTTTCTCCGAGACACGTGATCCAGCCAGCCCTATTTTGTCAGACAACTGCTCAGTCTCTCTTAACACATCCAGAGGAATGTACAATCTGCCCTCTTTCGAATACATGAGCTCTCAGGCACCCAGAAGTGCCCAGAGTCCCTGTGATTGATAGACGATATACAGAGAGAATGGGCTAAGAGATGTTCTGCTCTCTTAGACTCCATGTCCACAGCTGCCTGTGGCTTCCGCTCAACCAAGATACACACCCAGCATATGGTCAAATCTCAAACACGAACCATAGAAGGTCATCATTAACACCAACCGTTGTGTGTTTGTAACAATGTTCTCTATTTCTCTCTATTTCTGTTATATGGCAAGTTCAAGTTGCCCAGAAGGCTGTGGGAATAGTGGAAGTAGATGCACTACAGTACACCAAAACCAATTCAGTATGATACCTGTTAAAGGGTTTTAATGAACTTTGTTTTCTGACAGAGCAAAAACAAAGAAATTCAGCACAGTGAGTCCTAAATTCCCACTTATAAATTAGCATACAAAGATTGCAAACTCCCATAAATATACAATAAATAAAGTCATATAAATGAATTAAAATCATATAATTCAATGTATTTTTTTTTGCTAAATAGCAACATTTTATTAATCTGTTTACCACAAGTCCATGTCGATGAGGTGTTATTACAGAGATCATACCGCAATAGAGCAAGTGCCTAATATCACATATATCTGAACTGCTATCTGCTGTGGAACAAGAGTGAGAATGTGTAAGGGAAATAGAGTGAGAGAAAATAAAAGCAAAGCATGTGAAAAATTCTGTGTGTGTGTGTAAATCACGTGTCTGTTCCCCATCTACTAACAATGAAGCTGTTGGGGTTAACTCATTATGCTCTTTTTCGTTTCTTCATTTTTGCATCACCTTCTCCAATTCATCAAATTCATTTTGTGCCTCGGTCCATTTATCAAAGTCACTGTAGTCACCATATTAGATTAAGAGCACAAAAAAATTGTCCATTCAGCTCAAACTTATTGAATTCTTCAATAGCTGCCTTACTCTGTAAGCAAGTATTACAGTTGTTGCTGTGGTTAGAGTCGTGTATAATGCGAATGCGGTACATTAATAGAAAAAACGGTGAGTAAACTGACCGGAACTACTTGCATGTTTAACGGTTTGTACACACACCTTGCAGCTCATCAGCATCGAGTGCTCGGATTAAAGCGATATAAAAGTATATAACGCCTTCCACTGAATTTCATAATCCATTCCAGTGAGTTTTTATTTACTCGCTGTACTGCATTCCACTGTATGTCAGCGCTCGCTATTAAGCGCACAAGGGAAATAAATCACAGCTTGAGAGGAATCTGATGAACTACATTGTGAGGGTGTGGAGGTTTAATAAAACACCTGAAGATCAGCACAAGCGAGAGGGTTTATCAGAGTAACGTGTTGCTGACTGCCTGTGACCTGATCACTCAAGATGCACGTTAATAGCCCGCGTCAGACCAGGCATGGGGTGAATGCCAGACAGGTGTGTGTGTGTGCGTGTGTGTGTGTGTGTGTGTGTTTCATGCCGCACAGGTGCTGTGATTTTTCATGCCTCTCTGCTGAAAGCTGGTATAAATAATGTGGGGTCTGAGCTTCAATCAAACAACAATGCACTTACACAGCAGAAGAAAAAACAGCTTGTGGCTATTTCTTTGAACTTCCTTGGCTTGGTCACATCAACACTTCACACATAGAAATAGAAGAGGGCCGAGCAGTTTCTCCACGTTCTTCAGCTTCCCCTTTATTGCCAGCAAAACACGACTGGCTGTTCTATATGAAATCCGATACACTTCTGCTCTGAAAACTTTAAAAGCTACAGTTTTTTTTTTTACTATTATTATAATAGTGATTTTGGCCATTGAGACAAACCCCACAAGGTCCCCACAAGGTCCCCTACAAGGTCCTCACAAGATCCTCACAAGATCCTCACAAGGTCCCTACAAGGTCTAAACTTACAGACATGCGGTACCTCTCCTGGTGATTTGTTCAGCAAAACCATGTCCCCAAACACACACACACACACACACACACACACACACACACACACACACACACACACACACACAAAATTAACAGCATGAGATAATCCTACTGATATTTCTTACTTCCCTTCATCTGTTTCCAAGGCAACCAGGGTGGGGCCTGGTAACTGTATAACTTCAAATAACTTGTGTGGTCTTGTTTTGTGTTACATGGACCACAAAGCACAGTAACATGACAAAATGACCTCATGTGCTCTCTCTTCTC
>JBCEWE010000478.1:1245000-1312500 GCA_039877035.1 Silurus lanzhouensis
GTATGAACATGTGCGTTAGCTATAGTATTATGCGTATTATGAGATCAATAGGATACTCCAGAGTACTGTAGCCTGATCTCTATTTACCATATATGTCGCATTGCTACAAGCCAGGAATTTAAACTTGCTAAAAAGCACCTAAGGGCACTCTCAAAGCAGTTACAGAGTCAGATAACGAACATTTTTATGCTCTTTTTTCTCTTCCTCTGTTTGGGAATGAAGCTCTAAATCTGCTTAATTGTTCCTTTCTGAGCTGGAAACAGGGCAGAATATGCGGTAAAGACTCGTACACCCGGGTTACACTTGAACAGACTTGAAAAGAGTATACACTGAAATGGTTCTATCCCAAGAACAGTGTTGTACAGCAGTCATAACTGTCACTGGTGAACAAAAGGATGAGATTTTCTGACAAGAACCCAGCACAGATGTTGTGTATGTGTGTATGTGCGCGTGTGTGCGTAACACTGCTCATCCATGTATTACACATCATGGGTGATAAATATCAGTTATTACATCAGGAAGTTGTAATTATGACCGCAAATTAGCTGAGCTCCTAATCGCCATGTCTCGTAGCAACCATTTCAGACTGCTGAGTGGATAGGTAACGATGAAAGAGGGAGGAGCTTGTGAGGGTGCACATGCGATTACATTTTTTTAATCGCTTCATCGTTAATGACAACACAGATCCAATACTAGCCAAAGATCAAGTGGACACACACACACACACACACACACACAAACACACACACACACACACACAGACACACACGTTTTGGTTAGGTAAACGCAGAGGATTTTGCCCTCGGGTTCAATTTGTCCCACTCTGGGAAAATTAGCCTGAGGATGTATTACAGAACCAACTACAGCATCGAGCAACACCAGATGTTTGCTGTGTACACAGTGGATCTCTCTCTCTCTCTCTCTCTCTCTCTCTCCCTCTCTCTATTTCTCTTTATCTTTGTGCTTTAGTTTTTGCTTGCTTTCTCTTTCGTCTTGCAGATGACAGACACACATCTGCATTTGTATAGTTGACTCTGAATGAAGAACTGAATGCTGCACCCTGATTGGCTAAAACAATCAGTGTTTTGACCGTTCCAGCGTTTCAAAGTGAGTACTTATTCATATACAAATGTGTGTGTGTGTGTGTGTGTGTGTGTGTGTGTGTGTGTGTGTGTGTGTGTGTGTGTGTGTTTTTGTGTGTGTTAGAAAAAAGTCAGAAGGGGAACAGGGAACAAACTAAGCAAAACAATAAACAGTGATGATGAAGAACAGATGTCTGAAATGGAACCACTGGGAGAACTTCACTCCTCACTCATTTCTCTCTCTCTCTCTCTCTCTCTCTCTCTCTCTCTTTCTCTCTCTCTCTCTCTCTCTCTCTCTCTCTCTCTCTCTCCTCTTTGAATTCAATTCATTTATTGACTTAGACATCAGCAGTTATATTATTAAAGGAAAAAGAATTGTAAAAGTAACACAAAAAGATTAGACACCATCGTATAAACCATCTACAGTCATGGAACTGAGTCGCAACAGATTTCTAGCATATCATACCGTAACTTTTTTTTTTTAAATGACGTGTCCACGTGAAGTGAACTGAACATTAAAATTGTGTTAACTCAGTTTATAATCTATAACCTAATCTATAACCCCCATTTCCATTTATAATAACCTCCAAACTTCTGGGAAGATGATACACTAGATTTTGATGTGTGCTTGTGGAGATTTGTACTCATACATTCAGGTAATCGTGTAGGTAAGCTGAGATGGCTTGGGGTGCAATCAGCCTTTCAATTCATTCCAAAGGTGTTCAATAGGGTTGAGGTCAGAGCTCTATAGAAGGCCAATCAAGATTCTTCCCTCCAACCCATGTAAAGCATAATCTTCATGAGCACTGTCATGGTTTTGGTCACCTAATTCAAGTGAAGGGAAAATGTTATGCTACAGATCTTATAAAAGGGTGGTGGAGACAGGTGATCTGCTGTGGCGACCCCTAAAGGGAGCAGCCGATAGAATAAGAAGAAGAAAAAGGAGAAGATCTTATAAAACGGTGTACTGACAAATTTTTAATAGTTTGAGGACTATAACATACAGCTGGAAAAAAAATAAGGTGTGTTTTGTCCATATAATGAAATTTGCTCACAAAAGAAAAATCATTTTATACCATAAATGTTACTATGGTAACAACACCAAGTAAAGCCCATAGACACAATTACTCAATAGTTTTGGGGTAAACACCACTTCCGTTCAACACCGTTATTCTGAAATGTCATGCTTTGATGTTTCGGTGTTCGTCTACGCTTGTTTGCTATCAGACCTGCCATATGTTATTCCTCATTTCCCTCACATGCACAGGTCCATAGATGGATGGATAGATGGATGGACTGACCCTTGGTAAGCTGGTCTCTTAGGTGTGTCTGTATTGCATTTGCACAAGGGCAATACAATACACACCCACACAAACACACACACACCCACACCCACAGCCTAAGGGCTTTTATAAAGTCAATCGCTCACACACTCTCCGTTCAGTTTTCCCTTAACAGTGTAGAGAGGCCTCCAAGCCTGCACTACATCACGCACTGCAATAAACCAGTCAAATCCTCTTGCGCAAACTTTTATTGAACCTACACACACACACACACACACACACACACACACACACACACACACACAGACACACACATTTATCTTTCTCTGATTACCCAATCATCAATGTCCCTGTAGCAAAGAGTCAGTGCTGCATTCTTATATAACTGCTCCATTTACTGCCAGATTTAGACACACACTCTTTCTCACACATACACACACACACACACACACACACACACACACACACACACACACACACACACACACACACGTAAGCAAGCAGATTGACAAATGTTTTATTCTTTTTTCCATTTAGTCAAATTGGGGTTACACACTCAACCTTTCTACCCACAGAAATTGAGAAAGACAGACGGGGAGACAAAGTCAGGCGACACAGCACTAAACTAAATTTATACACTCCCCTTCGAAAACGCATCAGTATCTGGACCATGTGGAGGGGGTGGGGCTTTTTTCACTAAGGGGCAGGGCTTTAATCCTCATCTTTCTGCTACACTATCACCACTGACACTGTGCAGGTAAGAAAATGAGAAAATGGGTTTCACGGAAACATCTCAAATTACAAATACACATAAGTATTGGGACACCAGAGTTTTCCAGGCATATGTGGTTCTTTGACAAAAAGGTACCTCAGAATTGGGGACACACACTTATATAGGACATCTTTGGAGGTGTAGCGTTACATTTTCCCTTCACTTGTACTAGGAGACCCAAAACTGTTCCAGCATGACAATGCTCCTGTACACAAAGCTAGTTTCATGAAGACATGCTTTACATGGGTTGGAGCAGACAGAGCACTGACCTCAACCCAACTGAACACCTTTGGGATGAATTAGAACACTGACTGCACCCCAGGCCTCCTCCTGCATTTCTGCCTGACTTTACTAACACCCTTCTGGCTGAATGAGCGCAAATCTCCACAAGCATTTACATTTATGGCATTTAGGAGACGCCTTTATCCAGAGCGACTGAGAAGATCAGAATTAAGGGCCTTGCTCAAAGGTCCAGCAACAGCAGAGGCTTGGCGATGCTGGGATTAGAACTTGTGAACTTCAAATCCAAATTCTTAACCATTGAGCTACCACCTCTTAGCATGCCATCATAATTCTCTGCATCTAAGAGTACATGCTCAATTTAGTTTATCCCTTTACTGCAAACATTCTCTCAGTCGTCCTTCTTCAAAATCTCTTTTTGCAGGCCTCTTCTGTCCGTGTTCTGCACACTCTAGAATCTAGTGGAACATCTTCCCAGAAGTGTGGAGGTTATCGTAACAGCAAATGGGGATTAGATGTGGAATGGGATGTTCGAAAAGCACATACTGATCTTATGGTGAGGTGTCCACAAATCTTTGGGTGCACAGGCAGTAGCCAGTAAACAGGATATTTGTTCTATCTTATCAGTTTATGAATAAATTACAGTATTCTATTTCTCTCCCCTCACACAACTACCAACCGAGAGGGGGCAATTAGCACGTGCTTCCTCCAAGATACCGTGCCGTCAAAATCCTGCCCTGGAAATGTTGCACACTTGGAGGCACGTAATGTTTGCCCTCGTCCTCATACATGAGTTCACAGACACACGATTGGTCAGTGTTTAGTTCCACTATGATTGAGAGGCCAGAGAATACATTTGATCGCTCCAACTCTGAATGAACAAACTATTCCTATTTGCAGTGTTGCATGTGTTTATGTGTTAAATGTTTATGTCCTATTTTGGAGGACACAATACTTAAGCTGTTGTCATGGCGATGGAAAAGGACGTCTCATATCTAGGATATCAGCATTTTTTGTAGCCGAAAGACAGAGTGTTTTAGATCAGACACTGGGACCTTGAGTTAAAAGGGCTATGTGACTGAGGGCACTCTGTGTGTGTGTGTGTGTGTGTGTGTGTGTGTGTGTGTGTGTGTGTGTGTGTGTGTGGACTTTAATGAAGGTGCCATCACAGGCAGGAAACAACTCATGGGAGAACGGTGGGGGGCACGGAGGCAATTAGAGACAGCATCGGTTCAGCAGAATATGAGGTGTGTATACATATATATGTGTGTGTGTGTGTGTATGTGTGTGTGTGTGTGTGTGTGTGTGTGTGTGTGTGTGAAACATACACAACGAAAGTGTACAACACTTGCACACACATTCACTGGTAGGGATTAATGCTGTGGCTTTGTACTCACTGAACCCAAGAGTTAACGCACAGCTGTGTTTTATTGTGCGTAGACAGAATATTTAGCTGTTTGTGTGTCTAAGAGATGACTCCATGTCCTCATGATGGTAGAAATACAGGACAGGTTATCACAACAAACACTAAGTCATTGAGCGTTATTTAGCTGCAGTTATGCTAAGGTTAATGGAAACAACAGAGATGGCTAACACACGTATGTCCGTCTGTCCGTCTGTGTGTGTGTGTGTGTGTGTGTGTGTGTGTGTGTGTGTGTGTGTGTGTGTGTGTTCTTTAGCTCTGCAATGGTTGCTTTATAAACTGGCAGCAGAAATAAGAACTAAAAAGTCTCCCATAATCCCGCATTCCGCTCCCTCTAGCTGCAAATAATGAGCTCTTATTCTGAAGAGCTGCCTGCGAGGAGAAAAACATTTAACGCAGAGAGTGCGAGAGAGAGAGAGTAAAGGAGAGAGAGAGCGAGAGAGCGAGAGAGAGAAAGAGAGGATGTAGAGAGCGAATATGAGAGCTCTAGAAAGGCAGCAGCAATGAGGCAGAGAATAAAAGTGTGTGTGTGTGTGTGTGTGTGTGTGTGTGTGTGTGTGTGTGTGTGTGTGTGTGTGTGTGGGTGTGTGTGTGAGAGAGAGAAAGAGAGAAAGAGAGAATAACGATAGAGAGATGTATGAATAGCATAGAATGACAACAAACACAAGGCGGAGATATAAGTCTATTGAGGCTTTTAAAGGCCAACCTTGATTTTTTTTTCTAATGGAGAAAATAAATACTACAGAGCAATCTGAAAGAGAGAAAAAAGAGAGAGAAAGAGAGAGAGAGAGAGAGAGAGAGAGAGAGAGAGAGAGAGAGAGAGAGAGAGAGAGAGAGAGAGAGAGAGAGAGGGAAAATAGACAAACAGAGACCGAAAGAGATGATATATATTTTTTTCTTGTTTACAATCAAATCGCTTATGTTCTGGCCACGTTGTACTACACACGGGACGAAGCTGTCGTGAACTGGACCGAACCGAATTTCAATAGACTGAAATGAGTCGAGAAGAAGACAGGCCAAAAGCAAGAGAGGAAGAGAAAGGGAGAGAGAGTGTGAGAGAGAGATAGAGGAGAGAAGAAACACCCAAGGCCAGCGAGTGAGCCGATCAGCATGAGTCATCAGTACATAAGCTGACATACTGTACTCGAACGCAAATTACACCCGAAGGGACAAAATCGTATTTCTCTAACATGCTATAAAACATAATAAAGCAGCGCAAATGAAAAATAATGAAGCGCTGGCAATAGTTTATTGAATTTTTTTTTTTCTCAAACACCACGCAAAACCAATGCCTCCAAACTGGGTTTCATTTGTAAGTCTTTGTAAGCCTATAAGTCTTAAATTGAAAATGTTTAAAGAGAAGTGTCCAGGTCACAACTTACATCAGATTACTATTCATTACTATACAAATGAGCAGCTATAAATCTCAAAACCGTTTACCTGAACAAAGTAGAGCCTTAACCACCGTTAACCAAGTTTTTAAAGTGACTTATATACAGCCTCGAAAAAATCCTCAACCCGACCCATAACACCGAGTGCAGATCTCATACAACACATAACCTCAAAGTGCAGCTGCATAAAAAAATATAACGGACTGTACCATTGCCATTCCTACGAGTTTTAGTGCCATATTAAAACGATGAAGAAATCAGAGATGAAAGTCGTAACAATACGAGAATAAAGTCGAAATATTTTGAGAAAAACTTCGTAGCAATACAAGATTTAAGTGGTAATATTTTGATCGGGACCCTGGTGGTCTAGTGGTTAGGATTCTGCGCTCTCACCGCCACAGCCCGGGTTCGATCTCCGGTCAGGGAACCGACCCCAGCCATTAGGGTTGCACAAGCCAGTGCACTCTTAACGCCGGTCCCAAGCCCGGATAAATGGGGAGGGTTGCGTTAGGAAGGGAATCCAGCATAAAAACGTGCCAAATCGAAAATGCAGATTACGGATGATCCGCTGTGGCGACCCCTAATGGGAGAAGTCTAATGGGAAAAAGAAAGTTTATTTTAAGGGGAAAAAACCACACAATTGCGAAAAACGTTTCACTGTTTTGCATAAAAACTAAAATCATTAAAAATCGTTAAGTTAGGATTTAGCAATAAGGAAAGTCTTTTGGTGCATCGGCACGGAGTAAACGTAAACGGACAATTTACTTAATTTAATTTACTCCAACTGAAACTTAATTTATTAAGAAAAAAAAATCACAGCCATTGAGGAAACTGCCTCTTTTGTGCAGTCTGAAATGACGACCAGTGGTCAACTCGAACGATATCGATGGTTACATCTGTATACTATTAAAAAAGGGATATGTTATTTCTCAAGAGATTATGAGGAGGACTTATTTCTCAAAATATTACGACTTTATTCTCGTATCGCTACGATTCTAATCTAGTAAACAAATTTTTTGTATTTATTTTTTAACGTGGCACTAAAAACGCTGTTGTACATCGATGCACTGTGTTTGCGTCTACGGTATTGAAATCGCAGCTCTTCTCTGTATTGCACCAATCTGGAAATTTCACACCATTTTTATTAGTCTACATATTTATTAATGAGACGCATACAAACTGTAAAAAAAAAAGGAAAAAAAAAAGAAAAGAAGAAAAGAAAACAGATTTCCTCGGTCAGGTATGCTGTTCTGATGAGCGAGGACTTTTTCTTCCATCCCTGAGGCCGAGACGGAAAATTCGCCAGCAAGTAAAAAAAAAAAAAAAAAAAAAAAAAAAAAAAAAAGAAAAACACCCCGACAAATACTCACACTTTAAAGCGTTTCAGCAGCACACACTCCTGTGTGTACGTGACCTGAGGGAGCGAAAGAGTACGGGAGAGAGAGAAGAGAGAGACAGACGCAGAGCAAGGGAGAAAAAGAGGGAGAGAGATGAAATGGTTGCATCCATACATTAAAAATAAATCGTGAAATTCCCAAAAGCTGGAGAAAGCGCATCAGTGATGCTGAGTGTATACCAGAAATGCGCAACGCTTTGGAAGAAAAAAAGCTTTGGATGGAGGAAAACAAAGGGTTTTCAATGTATGTGCATGTGTGTGTGTGTGTGTGTGTGTGTGTGTGTGTGTGTCTCATGGGTCATAGTATGTTCCAGATATGCATCTCAATCCAAACACCCCCCCTCCTCCTCCAAACACAGTGATTTAGTCCGCCTACATCTCATCTTTCTCCTTCTCTATCATTCTGCTACTTCTGGAATGAACCAGCTGTTGTTGGGTGTAGATTTGACACTCTCTCTCTTTCTCTCTATCTCTCTCTCAATCGAGCAGATGCAACTGGCGATTCATGCTGTGAAGCGCAAAGTTCAACACCAACATGCCCCCCCCCCCCCCCCCCCCCACCCAAAAAAAAAAAAAAAAATCATCTTCAGCTCGGCTGTCTTCCGGCATTCAAACCGAGAACCTCTGAAGAACTTCCTGCTCTCTCTGCCATTCGACTGCAGTTTATCCGAAATCTATTTATATCTGATGATTTAGCTGCGGTATCCCGAGAGCGTTCTGTGCACCGGGAGTCGAAGCCGCCGACGCCGCCTGACACTTCAATCTGAGGAGATTCTATCATCAGCTGCTGCCTGGGATGACTAACAAATCCCGTCAAGTTAACTCACGTAAGCATGACGGCTGATGTTAGCGATGAAGATAGCACTGAAGTACTCGACGAGTGGGTTAAGGTGATAGGTGGGCCGGTCTGGTGCAGTTTAACAACAAAAAAAAAAAAAAAAAAAAAAAAAACCCCCATCATTTAAAATTATACACTCTGGTGCTTGTGATATTTCTCACTTCACTTTCCAGTCTTTGTCATGTTTCTATGATTTATAATCACACTCTTGGTGTCACCCAAATGAGGTTGGGTTCAACTTTTGAGTCTGGTTCCTCTGCAGGTTCCTCTCACACCGTCTCAGGGACTTTTTCCTTGCCTGAGTCGCCTGAGGCTTGCTCATCGCGGATAAACACACATAATTCGCTGATATTTGGATTTTTTGTTCCCTAATTTTAACATTCGGTAAAGCTGCTTTGAGACATTGTTAAAAGCACTATAGAAAGAAACTTAAATTGAATTGCAAGTACCACAAAGCTTTTACTCTAGAAGCATTTCCTGACACTGGTATACTAGTTCCCCTTGTATTTCTGAGGTAGAAAAATATCCACTTTAACGATGCACAAAAAAAAAAAAACTTCTTTTCAAACTGTAATTTTTTTCGTCTTTTTTTTTTTTTTTTTTTTAAGTAATCTCATTTCCTGGCATTACAGAATGTCCTGGCACCGGCATTTCACCAGCTGATGGAATCCACCTGAGGCTCAAGATGGCATTGTCAATTAACTCCGAGCTTTCAAATGTTTGGATTGGATTCCGGTTTGGATAAAACCATCTGCCAAAAGAGATGTTTGTTTTCTCGCCAAAAAAAAAAAAAAGAAAGAAAGAAAAAAAAAAATTGGCCAAATTTGGTTAATCCACAACTTCGGGTCTTATACAGAGTCGTTACGAGTCAACTGCCTTCCATAAGTGATAAAAGATTTTCAATTGGGTCCAATCCCACGTCAGTCTGATGCGGAATTACTGTTTAGCTAATGATAATCCAGCATTTATATTACTTTCCAACCAAATTGATTGTCTATATATGATTCTTTTTTTAATACAATTTACCTTCGCCTTGTGTTCTACTTTATACTGAATTGAGTGAATTGTAGAATCAGTCTTTCGAACAAGGCTTTTTTTATCAACCATAAACACACGATAATAAACCATACACTCATCATTGACCCGCACTACAGGTTAAATCAAGCCTGAGACTAACATTGTGTTCTGGTGGAGAGTCTTATGTTCTCGAATAAATTGACTGGAGTCAAAAGGCTTCAAACAAACGCACACGTGCGCCGACACGTCTACAGAGAATTACAGATAAAAACAATAGAAACAAGTTAGAAGTGGCTGTTAAAGTGTACAGCGTGACAATACAAGTGCTTCTGGAGAGCCAGATGTTTTACATTGGTTCTGTGTGTCGCTGTTTGTGTGTGTGTGTGTGTGTGTGTGTGTGTGTGTGTGTGTGTGTGTGTGTGTGTGTGTGTGTGTGTGTTGTTTTCCCTAGCGGAGAGGTGAGCAGCTTATCACACAGTGAAGTGAGAGATTAGCGAGCATTCACTTGCTCGCCGAAAACACATGCCAGATGGATGCTGGCCCATAACCTTCTTCCTGGTGTGTGTGTGTGTGTGTGTGTGTGTGTGTGTGTGTGTGTGTGTGTGTGTGTGTGTGTGTGTTTAAATAAATGAGAAATAAATGAATACTAGTAAAAACCCAACAAAAGAAAAGATTGATTGACAGACAGACAGAAAAAGATGATAGATAGATAGATAGATAGATAGATAGATAGATAGATAGATAGATAGATAGATAGATAGATAGATAGATAGATAGATAGATAGATAGATAGATAGATAGATAGATAGATAGATAGATAGATAGAGTGGAAGGTTGGGATAGATGTTTCCTCACATTTCAACATGAATGATTTTGTTCAATAGTTTTAAAGTTGAAGGTGCCCAGTTCTAAGCCCTGAGGTCTTCCTCCAAGTAAGCACTTTAGTTCACACTTTCCTCGAGCTGTGAAACAGTGGGGCACGTGAGCGTTCGAGACTTTAACAGTGTAAATGTGCGGGACAGTTTTCAAGGACCTCCTTACTTCCTGTTGGATTTATTCTCTCACTCATCACTGATACTGGCAAGGAGTTGCTTTACTTAAGACTTCCTTTTTTATCTTCTGAAAGACACATTAGCACGTCATTAACACCTTAACCAAAAATAGTCATGCTAACAATTTCATCCTGTGGCAAATTCAGCTGACTTTCCTCATGCTTTGAGATCAGACTTTGTGTAAAAGATTGCAGTTTTCTGCTGGTCTGAATCAGTAAAAACACACTCTCAGCACTTTTAGAATCTGAAAATGACATGAGGCACTAAGAACTTTTTTTGAAGGGTCTAAAGTGGGCCATTTAAATATATAACCTCCGGTTACTTGCTACAAATCCGTCTTCGGATTTTTGGGTGGCGCAGCCCAGCGGTGGAATGATACTAAACTGCACTGATGGAAAAAAAAGATTCCTGTAATATTACGACATTTAGCTACATTCTTAGTTTTTTTGTTCATTTTTAGCTATTGCATGTGTGTCCTGAGGCACAGTGGGTCTGTGGAACATCACGACATGCAGAACAATAATTAGACTAAATCAATGCGGTTCTGAGGGACACAGACTTCCAGGATTGTTGCCTACACAGCATGGTAAAGTTAAATAAGCAAACAAGGACTAAACCTACCGTGATGAACTACTGTATTTGGGACAAGATTTATGAGTGTGTATGATGTACACTATTGCACTGATCACTCATGTGAAAGACAGACAGACAGACAGACAGACAGACAGACAGACAGACAGATAGATAGATAGATAGATAGATAGATAGATAGATAGATAGATAGATAGATAGATAGATATTGTGGAAGGTTGGGAAACAGACAGATGGACAGACATACAGATGGATAGACAGATGGACAGACAAACAGACAGATAGATAGATAGATAGATAGATAGATAGATAGATAGATAGATAGATAGATAGATAGATAGATAGATATCATGGAGGGTTGGGAAACAGACAGACAGACAGACAGACAGACAGACAGACAGACAGACAGACAGACAGACAGACAGATAGATAGATAGATAGATAGATAGATAGATAGATAGATAGATAGATAGATAGAGTGAAAGGTTGGGAAACAGACAGACAGACGGACAGCAGACGGAAGCAGTACAGTGACAGTAAACAGCGCGCGCACAACAACTCCCATCCTTTGTTCTCGAGTCTGGAATGTAACCGAATTACGCGCGTGCAATGATCTGATTTCAACACGTAGCCAATCAAATTCTGAACACACACGCGCGCGCGCACACACACACACAGGGGGGGGGAGAGAGAGAGAGAGAGAGAGAGAGAGAGAGAGAGAGAGAGAGAGAAGGCTGTGCATTCCTGCGCGTGTTTGTCTCCTCCCCGAAGCCGTGCACTGTGCGCGAGCCATCAGGGTCACATGCTTGTCATGAACTATCCCACAACCCAACAGCGCAAGATCGCGCGTGCAAAAAAAAAAAAAAAAAAAAACACCCACACGCGCACGTGTTTAACACATTTTCACGTGAGTACAGTGTGCTTTATGCACGCATGTAAATACTGTAAGCAGAAGCAAGCTTTAGCGCGCGTGAGATATGGGCGGTGCACACTGGACCCCAATGCTTTCGGGGTTTATTGTTGCACGCGTGCTCATAGCGCATTACCGAAACACAGCACGCGTTACTTACAAATGTTATAGAAAAAAAGAACACCAGACCTTTTGGGTACATTCATTTTTAGCTCTCCCTCCCCTCACACCGCGCGCGCACACACACACATACATACACATACAGTACACACGCGTCGCGCCCAATGCAGTTCCGCGCTCGAGCCCTAAAAAACCCGGACCGTCCGAGCACGAGGTGTGCAATGAACAGAGCGGCGGACAGGATTCCCGCTTTGCTGTAATCCGGATCTCATCACGATCCTGCAATGCACGTGCTTGACAAAGCGAATCCGCATGCACTCACATCCGCTCGGCTGCGCTCAGCAGTCCGCCTTCCACCATCACACTGGGGAGGAAATCCAGACTGTAGCACGAAGACATCGTTGTTCTGTCCCCTGTTCCGCAAGCGTGTAGTCTGCAGACGCGTGCCGCCGAGCTCGCGCCTTGTCCCGGTACCTTTCCTTCCCGTTCCGGTTCAACCCCGGTGTGTCCTGTCCAGTCCTGTCCCAGAAGCCTGACAGTGTGTGGGGCTGAGCAGCGAGACGGAAAGGGACAGGTGCAGCCGCACACTCACTGCACTCAGTGCACACACATACTCTTAACACGCACACACACTCTCACGTGTTTACACACTCCTCCTTCTCCTCCTCCTCCTTTTCTTCACTCCTTCATCCCCTCTCAGATAGATAGATAGATAGATAGATAGATAGATAGATAGATAGATAGATAGATAGATAGATAGATAGATAGATAGATAGATAGAGTGGAAGGTTGGGATAGATGTTTCCTCACATTTCAACATGAATGATTTTGTTCAATAGTTTTAAAGTTGAAGGTGCCCAGTTCTAAGCCCTGAGGTCTTCCTCCAAGTAAGCACTTTAGTTCACACTTTCCTCGAGCTGTGAAACAGTGGGGCACGTGAGATAGATAGATAGATAGATAGATAGATAGATAGATAGATAGATAGATAGATAGATAGATAGATAGATAGATAGATAGATAGATAGATAGATAGAACAAAACCCCATCATGTCTTGTTGCTCAGAAAGTCCTGTTTCCTTTTATTGGAAAACCCACTCCCGGTTCCAACACTGACACATGCGCACTGTTAAATACTTAAACAATACCGAATCAATAACGTAATATAAACCTGTGCTTTGTCTTGAAGCCTGAACTGCTGTCAACACTTTCTGACCAACACTGAACTTATATCATTCTCACTGAAGAGATCATGTAAAAGTGTAGAATATGACACTATTAAACCAGTGAACCCTCACACTTGTTAGAGACTCTACTAGATAATCCACTAATAATGTAATAACCGTTTAGAAAGGACACAGTGTGGACACTACATTGTGTCTTTACTGAAGTCTAGTCATGTTCATTAGCGTCTAACTGTGGTGAGCTTCTACTAAGTATCCATTTCACAATGTAGATGTGAATGTGACCATATCCACACTGTGCTCGTTTATTTCTGCACTCCATCATCAGGCGCCATCACGTGACCATGGACTGGATGAGCTACTTTGCTTTTGTTTCTCTCCCTCTTCTGTACCTCCTGGGGGCAACCCTTCTTTCCTTCAGCTTCTCTAGCAGGAAGTGGGTCATGGGAAACACACACACACACACACACACACACATAAAGGAAGACTGTGCAACATCCTTCTACAACCCACAGCTATCTAACCGTCTACTGTTTAACTGAATGTTTACGAAGCCTAATCTAATCTAATGCTGTGAAGCCTGCATCATTTACTATACGCCAGAATTGTACACGATATTTCGATTACTGATTTGCGCCATCAAACCTCTAGTTATTTGTTATGATACGTTAAATGATCTAGCACTGTATTCGTGTTGTTTTGCCCATCAATGTCCGGGATGCGTTCTGCAAACATGAAAATCGATGGCTAGTTATTGATCGTCTGGCTCTTGAATTTTCACAGAGTGTCCTTTTAATCTGTCTCATTCTCACTCCGGTCAATTCTACGCCAAAAAAAATAAAAAATCCACTTTCCGTGAACACGCCGGTACCAGAGAGCCACCCCTTATACAACACTTAACCCTCGACTGCTCGGTACTGTAGGGTCTGTACCACACCAGAAAATCTCCATGCAAATGTATTAAGTGTATATTTGTAGACACGTAATGCGTGCTTAGCTTTCTGTAAATATAAGGGGATTTATTTTGTTCGTAAGTAAGCCGTGTTGTTCTGCTGTCGTTAGACCAAAGGATTTCCTATACACTCAAGCCTAACGGCGCTTACAATAATTGTACTTCGGAGGCTTTGGGGGCGCGTTTCACAAATGCACACGCTGTACAAATGAGAAAACTCATAACATGCCCTTCGGAACGAACACTAGCTATTCCAGCAGTCATTTTAACAAACGGTTAAAGCTGTAGCTTGTGGAGAAAAATCGTTATTACACCCGCGGACTCGGGAAAATCGGTCAAATGGCACGGCTTCTATGCAAATCGGGTTTGGAGGCGTGGCCTCTATACATGTGAGTTGACATCAGTTGACAGTCGCCTTTATACGTCTCCAGGAAAAAAGAGTGGTTCATGAGGTATCACAGTGCATCTTATTGCCATATATCAAGGCATCACAAAAACGTTTTATTGATGTTTTTGTCATCGATAACTTATTGAACAAGGTAAGAATGGGAGCATGTAAGTATGTCCTCAGTTTTCCCAAAAGGACTCGGGGATCAATACTCACTGATATTTGTCCTTAGGCTAAATTACATGTTTTCCGCAGGCTTATGCGCAAACCCACGTGAGAGACAGCGGCTATATATATAAAATCGAACCGTATGCATCTTGAGAACCTTCGAGTTGCCGAAAAATCCCCGGAACACTTTTTTGCGCCTGAAAGTCTAAAGCGCGATGTTTCTGCAGCGAGCCTCTTCTCTTGCGAGTACAAACTGCCTCTATTAGCGGCATTAACGCATCGATATCCAGACCTGCCTTTTAACGAGCGCGGCGCCGAAGAAACACGGGTGGCGTGGATAATTTTATTAATGGTGTGTACGTATTCGGTCTTTGAAACTCCTGAATTGCGAGCTTAATCTAGCATGCTATTGCCAGGACGCTTCACAAATGCTTAATTTAACTCTTGGACGGATTGGTAATATGTCACGCAAGTGCTGTTTTTCACAGCAGGATAATGGAGCAAAAAAAAAAAAATATATATATATATATATATATATATATATATAATACGTTTGATGAATTCTGAGTTTTTTCAGCTCTTGAAGGAATGAAACAGGGCTCTCGAGGAAGAAGCTAAAGAGAAATGAGCACGATGGGAGAATATAGGGCGCTTTCCTTAGCTGCCATTTATTATTTAACCTGAGCGCAGCGCCCTCATAGAATATGTCTCTGTGAGTGAGGGTGCGTATTATCATAAATCAGCTTCGTCTGCAGGGAGCCAGGACCTTTAGTATATATTGGCGGTAATGGGTGAAACGGTATGATAAGCACAGCGGTTTCTGGTATGTCGCTATATATTGCGCGCTAACAATTTCCTACTGTCAAACGGAGCAACATTACATTTTTATATCACATAGTAGCTACAAGGTTTCAATTAACAGGGTCTTCGTGCCTCCGCACCTGCCGGGGTTAACGGTAAATAAATCGTTTTTAAATAAAGCGCCATTTCGCTACTGTGTGTCGGTGAACTACGGCAATAAAAAAAAAAAAAAACACGTCATATTTTCCGCGTCGAATGAATGTTTGTGTGTTAAACTGTATTTCCAATAGATAACGGCCCCCTTTCAATGAATTCGAAGCATATTTTTTTCAAAGATAATTGAATTCACATTTTTTTTTTTTTTTTGCCATCTGCTCCCTTTCTCCTCCCTCACGGTCAACGTGAGGAGAGTAAAAATCCTCTTCGGAGAAATGCAATATTTTTTTAATGACATTTTTATAGAGTCAGCATAAATCCTGATTCCAGTAACCACTCGATTGTTCTGTTATTAGAGTGGCTTTAATGTAGATTTATGGCTGGTTTGCGTAGCCATTCCAACAACTGTCGATACTCGAAGGTCCTAGAAGAATGTATAAAAACGATCACAATTAACCTCAAGGGCTTCCGGATGTTGTATATTACACAGGTAGTTCAATTTTGAAGTATACACATATAGCGCGACCGTTTCCGATTTCCCTATCACATTACACCGCTAATTAGCATTAATCCTCTTGTGTTGTCCAATATACACTTCCCGACATTAGCTTTGACACACCCCTCCCTCCATCTTCCTTCATCACTCTCTCTGCTTTCTGTTTCAGGGTCTATGAAGGCTGAGGCTGAAAGCTGTTTGTCGCTGCTGTAATCCTTTTATACACACAAGACAATGGAATTCAGCCCCCCCACGGGTCATGCTCCCATTCTGTCCCTCATTCCTTTCTCTCTACCTCTTTTGTCTCTCCTCTCGCACGGTTCAAAGGTCACCCTCTTGGCATTGTTAGCGCTGCCCTCCCTCTCATTTTCAAGAGACGCTGGCTCTTTGTAGAGCTGCTATAGGCAAAAGCCCCACCCTGCCTCTCTAGCCATCTTTCTATCCCTCATTCCCCTTGCACTCTCTCCACCCTGCCTCTCTATCCATCTTTCTATCCCTTATTCCCCTTGCACTCTCTCTTTCTCTCTCTCACACACCATCTCCCCTGGGCCTGGTCCCAGCTGGCCTGTAACACGTATTGATTGACCATGTAGGAGGAGCCTGCGAGGGCAAGCCCGAGAGAAAGAGAGGGAACAAGACGGAGGGTGAGGAAATGAGAGTGAAAGAGAAAGAGAGAGAGAAAGAGAGCCAGTAGGCTTCAGGCTGCAAAGCACAGGGACGAAAATAGCACACCCAGAAGTTTAGCTAGGAGACTGAGAAGCAGCACGAGAGAGAGAGGAAATGTGTGTGTGTGTGTGTGTGTGTGTGTGTGTGTGTGTGTGTGTGTGTGTGTGTGTGTGTGTGTGTGTTTCTTACAGTGTTGCCACAATCACATTCATATCTATGATTGTAATCTGCTTTGCAATCTTGGGGGCCAAGCAAATGTCTGAACAGAGAGGAGGCAGAGGGGATACGAGGACACCTTATGGTAACCGATTTGCTATATCGATCAATTTATTAATAATTTGTGGACAATTAAAGGACAGGACTGGAAGCAGGACTGTATGTGGACGCTCCAGAGATTAAAGGGGCAGATCTAGTTGGCGAGACTTGAAGAAACAAGGCGCATGATCAAAGGGGTGGGGCTTATACAATCGAGAAGATTAATGTATAAAATCCATAATTCATGTCCTTCATTAATTCCTTCATTAATGATTCGGGACGTATGATTTCACAATTCAGATACCAACTCCACTGGAAGGATATGGTCGGCCGCATGTACCTGTTTACAGGATGCGTTTACAGTGTGTATGTGTATAGACCCGTCTGTGTGTGCGTGACCAGACACATTGTGTGGACCTGCTGGTAACATTCAGTCTGAAAGTCCTCTATATATCTATATAAATTTGTGTGTGCACGCTCATGCATATTTAATGAACTCATGGATTATGCAAAGCAGCCGGCAGACTCATTTGGGCTTCAGAAGAAACACAATGGATTCAGAAAGCTCCACCTAGAACAAGTTTCATGCGGTCATACAAACATATATATATATATTCATCTAGAAACATGTATACACATCCTGTAAAAGGATTCCCGAAACACACACACACACACACACGAGTGAGATTGATAGGGTACTAGAATAATGAGATTATAATCAGAGACCTGCTAACGCACACATCGGCATGCGGTGTGATGAGATTAATATCTGATCCACGCACCCATACTCACAAGCACACACACACACACACATCATGATCCAATAAAGAATTTTGAACGATTGCTCAGTCTCAGTCTGTGTAATAGACATCCATTTTGTATTGGATGTCACCAGCCAGAACACGTATGGCACATACAGCACAACACACACACTCAGACAGGTGCGATGAATCCGTACAAACACGCAGCGGCAAACGATTTTAGAGAAATGCAGACAAATATTTAAAGATGTAATGGAATTTTTTTTTTCATCCCATTCCCTTTTTTTCCCTTTTATTTATTTTCTTAGCGGAGTTGCATCAGCTGGCGTGGCTCCCGAACAAATCGAGCCATCGGAGTCGGTTTAGTGCGAACAACACGTTCTTATCTTTTTTCGAGACTTGAAATATCGGGATGTTTTCTCGGTTCGTATTTTCAATTTGCTTTTAAAACTTTTCACAGCATTACTATTATTCTTGAATAAAGAACTCGTCCGTGTGTGAACAGCGTATCCTTCCAAGCTGTGGGGTTTTTATACAGTATACAGACAAAAGTTTGTGGACACCTCACCGTAAGATTTCTATGTGCTTTTTGATGGTCATATTCCACATTTAGTCCTTGTTATCTGTTATTATAACTTTCAATCCTCTGGGAAGGGGATTTTGGAGTGTGTTTGGTGAGATTTTTTAGGGGTTTTAATATATTCTGGTACTAATGTAGGGTGAGGTGAGAAGACCTGAGGTGCAGTCAACTTTCCAATTTATCCCAAATGGTGTTGAGCTCTGTAGCAGGAGATTTTAAGCATATCTGTATATGTACAGTCTCCAAATTTGTGGTAACAGTTTGAGGAAGAACCACATATGGCTGGAAAAGTCAGTCCATATAATATATATTAAGTACAAACTCACTTGTCATCTCAGTTGTATATACTGCAGCACAACACAGCTGGACTATCACACTATCCTCCAATGGTGTTCAGTATAAGCCCATTACTCAGCCAAATGACCATAAACATTTATAGATCATGTATAATAATCCTACACGACATATTAAGCCCTAATAGACTGTCATTTTAAGAGCATTACTGCTTCTCACTTGTTCCGTCCTAATGAAAGATATCAATTTTCTTGTCATTAAGTGTAAATATATAGGAAAAGATGGGTGGGTTGTTCAGCTTCTTCTCTCGTTTTTTCCGTCCTGTAATTTGTACACGGGTCAAAGAAGACGACATGTGAAAGAAACGTGTAATACATGAAAAGTAGTTTTTCCTAGTATTAAAAGACATAAATGTGATACAACTCCACTATTTATTCATCAGACGGCAGGATGGAAAAATATATAAATGGCAAAGGAAGCAAACGCACGAGTCGGCTCTTATTTGTATTTATGCGCGTTAATGCTTTCACAGTATAAAATATTATTTAAAAAATTTTATACCCTGAACTGAAAAGTCTAAAAATACATTTATTATCTCAGATAAATTAAATCAAAAGAAAAGTTGTTTTTGTGTTTTTTTTTAAGTCACAATAAACAAAATTTATATTATTAAAGATCTAAAAAAACAGTGACAAAAATTTATATCAACCATTTTAGTTTTTCCACCATTTAGTTTTTCATATACTCTATAACAATCCAACATTACATCAACGCGCAACCCAAATATACACACATATGTATAAATGTATAATAAATAACGAATATAGGGACTTATTTTAAGTATGAAATGTTAATCATTAATGAAAAATAAAATGTGGTTCAGTCTCAAATCAGAACAGAAACCCCCTAAAAAATAAATAAATAAATAAATAAATAAATAAAAACCCAGTGAGATTTCAACTGGAACGACTTTCGGCCCAGTGCAGTCGACCGTAACTGGTTTAAGTGGATCAGCCTTAGGCGAGAAAGCGACAGAGGCTATGTCTCTAGATGTTTTACATTCGTTAGCAAGACGAGACGCTTTCTTTCCTTTTCTTTCCTTTCTTGTTCTCTCCCTGTTTTCTTTTCTCCCTGCCTCCATAAACCTTCCCTGTCTCTGTATCTCATCAGCTAACCCAACGTTCTCTCTCTTTTCTCTCTTGGGCTCTCCTCATTAGTGAAAAACCTAGGGAGCAGCAGTCACAGATTCTCATTTATTTTCATTTTCCAAACTTGTGAAGCTTCACTGAGCCTTCAGTTTTACTGCATTCATTCTGCTGGAAACACACACACACACACACACACACACACACACACACACACACACACACACACACACACACACACACACAACCAAAATGTGCTGCAACCACATATTCACCATATATCCCTATGCCTGCTTCTCTCACCATTTTTGGTTTTCTCTTCTCGTCCAACATATACACACGACAGCATGCTAAGATAATATGCACTTATTGAAACATAACCGCTGGTGCTTTGCTTCACCACAATGGCAGGGTTTACAAGCCACTAAATACAGACTACAAATCCCAACATCTATAACAGAGGTTTTACAAGGCTCATAAGGATAGAAATGTAGTTTTCATGCCCGGGAGGTTGAAATTACTGAAAAGGATTAGAACTAACATCTGTCGTTACTCATGACCTGTGCGCTGCGAAGTGCTTTTCACGTACAGCATAGACAAGATTATAACAAACGGGGCAATATGCCACATGTTCTGCCTGCACTGTTAGTTACACATCTTAAAATCAATTATAATTAGAGTCACAGAGCCTGTAGGCATCTACAGCAAATCAATTCCTAATAGTGATAAGGGGACGTGCAGAAATCAATTGGCCTATTGGTATTGGAATAGTATTTTGTGTCATAGAGGCTTGAGGTGAAGAGAAAGGCCACATACTGTGCAGTTTTAGTCTTAAGCGTATATTACTTTCACACACATTGAGTCATTAATCATGTGCCATGTGTGAATGCTTTAGAAAAGAATTGTTTAAAACATCCGATCGTTTTGAGACGATAGCTTACACATGGACAGGAAAGAGTCTTCTACACATACCCTCAAACACTGTGGTAGGCACGGCCCAGCACTGTTTGACATACGTATCTTTCCTAGAGGGGGTTGATTTATAAATCCACTGTGTATGTATGTGTGTGCGTGTGTGTGTAAAATGTCAGGAGGTGTTGGCTATAGTCATCGGGGAGATTCATGGTCCTGTGGGACATATTTAAAAGCCATTTAGTAAGAACGCACTCAATGAGCTGGAAGCCATAAATCCAGTCTTTAAACCAACATGCCCTCCTTCAAGCCAACACAACTGTCCTGTTCCAGTCCAGTGCACCATTTCAATACGTCTATACCCCATTACACTTCAATAAACTATATTCTAACACCCCTATACCCCATTACACTCCAATAAACTACATTCTAACACCCCTATACTCCATTACACTTCAATAAACTACATTCTAACACCCCTATACTCCATTACACTCCTATAAACTACATTCTAACACAAATATACCCCATTACACTCCAATAAACTATATTGTATCATTCATATACCCTAATACACTTCAACAAACTACATTCTAACACCCCTATACTCCATTACACTCCTATAAACTACATTCTAACACCCCTATACTCCATTACACTCCTATAAACTACATTCTAACACCCCTATACTCCATTACACTCCTATAAACTACATTCTAACACCCCTATACTCCATTACACTCCTATAAACTACATTCTAACACCCCTATACTCCATCACACTCCTATAAACTAAATTCTAACACCCCTATACTCCATCACACTCCTATAAACTACATTCTAACACCCCTATACTCCATTACACTCCTATAAACTACATTCTAACACCCCTATACTCCATTACACTCCTATAAACTACATTCTAACACCCCTATACTCCATCACACTCCTATAAACTAAATTCTAACACCCCTATACTCCATCACACTCCTATAAACTAAATTCTAACACCCCTATACTCCATCACACTCCTATAAACTAAATTCTAACACCCCTATACTCCATCACACTCCTATAAACTAAATTCTAACACCCCTATACTGCATTACACTCCTATAAACTACATTCTAACACCCCTATACTCAATTACACTCCTATAAACTACATTCTAACACCCCTATACTCCATTACACTCCTATAAACTACATTCTAACACCCTATACTCCATTAACTCCTATAAACTACATTCTAACACCCCTATACTCCATTACACTCCTATAAACTACATTCTAACACCCCTATACTCCATACACTCCTATAAACTACATTCTAACACCCTATACTCCATACACTCCTATAAACTAATCTAACACCCCTATACTCCATCACACTCCTATAAACTAAATTCTAACACCCCTATACTCCATACACCCTATAAACAAATTCTAACACCCTATACTCCATACACTCCTATAAACTAAATTCTAACACCCCTATACTCCATCACACTCCTATAAACTACATTCTAACACCCCTATACTCCATCACACTCCTATAAACTAAATTCTAACACCCCTATACTCCATACACTCTATAAACTAATTCTAACACCCCTATACTCCATACACTCCTATAAACTACATTCTAACACCCCTATACTCCATTACACTCCTATAAACTACATTCTAACACCCCTATACTCCATTACACTCCTATAAACTACATTCTAACACCCCTATACTCAAAAAAAAAAAAAAATTAAATCCTATAAATACATTCAAACCCTATACTCATTACACTCCTATAAACTACATTCTAACACCCCTATACTCCATTACACTCCTATAAACTACATTCTAACACCCCTATACTCCATTACACTCCTATAAACTACATTCTAACACCAATAACCTATAAACAATAACCATTACACTCCTATAAACTACATTCTAACACCCCTATACTCCATTACACTCCTATAAACTACATTCTAACACCCCTATACTCCATTACACTCCTATAAACTACATTCTAACACCCCTATACTCCATTACACTCCTATAAACTACATTCTAACACCCCTATACTCCATTACACTCCTATAAACTACATTCTAACACCCCTATACTCCATTACACTCCTATAAACTACATTCTAACACCCCTATACTCCATTACACTCCTATAAACTACATTCTAACACCCCTATACTCCATTACACTCCTATAAACTACATTCTAACACCCCTATACTCCATTACACTCTATAAACTACATTCAACACCCTAACTCATACACTCTTAAACTATAACACCCTATACTCCATTACACTCCATAAACTAAATTCTAACACCCCTATACTCCATACATCCTATAAACTAATTCTAACACCCCTATACTCCATTACACTCCTATAAACTACATTCTAACACCCCTATACTCATTACACTCCTATAAACTACATTCTAACACCCCTATACTCCATTACACTCCTATAAACTACATTCTAACACCCCTATACTCCATTACACTCCTATAAACTACATTCTAACACCCCTATACTCCATTACACTCCTAAACTACATTCTAACACCCCTATACTCCATTACACTCCTATAAACTACATTCTAACACCCCTATACTCCATTACACTCCTATAAACTACATTCTAACACCCCTATACTCCATTACACTCCTATAAACTACATTCTAACACCCCTATACTCCATTACACTCCTATAAACTACATTCTAACACCCCTATACTCCATTACACTCCTATAAACTACATTCTAACACCCCTATACTCCATTACACTCCTATAAACTACATTCTAACACCCCTATACTCCATTACACTCCTATAAACTACATTCTAACACCCCTATACTCCATACACTCTATAAACTACATTCTAACACCCCTATACTCCATTACACTCCTATAAACTACATTCTAACACCCCTATACTCCATTACACTCCTATAAACTACATTCTAACACCCCTATACTCCATTACACTCCTATAAACTACATTCTAACACCCCTATACTCCATTACACTCCTATAAACTACATTCTACACCCTATACTCCTACACTCCTATAAACTAAATTCTAACACCCCTATACTCCATTACACTCCTATAAACTAAATTCTAACACCCCTATACTCCATTACACTCCTATAAACTAATTCTAAACCCTATACTCCATTACACTCCTATAAACTACATTCTAACACCCCTATACTCAATTACACTCCTATAAACTACATTCTAACACCCCTATACTCCATCACACTCCTATAAACTAAATTCTAACACCCCTATACTCCATTACACTCCTATAAACTAAATTCTAACACCCCTATACTCCATTACACTCCTATAAACTACATTCTAACACCCCTATACTCCATTACACTCCTATAAACTAAATTCTAACACCCCTATACTCCATTACACTCCTATAAACTAAATTCTAACACCCCTATACTCCATTACACTCCTATAAACTACATTCTAACACCCCTATACTCCATTAAACTCCTATAAACTACATTATAACACCCCTATACTCCATTACACTCCTATAAAGTAAATTCTAACACCCCTATACTCCATTAAACTCCTATAAACCACATTCTAACACCCCTATACTCCATTACACTCCTATAAACTACATTCTAACAACCATATACCCCAATACACTCCAATAAATATACATTCTAACACCCCTATACCCTATTACACTTCAATAAACTATATTGTATTATTCATATTCCCTAATACACTCCAATAAACTACATTCTAAAACCCCTATACCCCGATACACTCCAATAAACTATATTTTCACAAGCCAATAAATTACTAAAAATACAATAAACTATATTGTGACACTCATATACCCAATACACTCCAATAAACTATATTGTAACACCCCTATTTTCTATTACACTCCAATGAACTACAATCTAACACTTCTATACTCCAATACACTCCAAATACCTGTATTCTAACACTCATATGGGCTAATCCACTACTAAAAACTATATTCTAACACCCAAACACTGCAATATACTACAATAAACAATATTGCAACAGTCATACACCCCATTACACTCCAATAAACTATATTTTAACACTCATATACAGCAATACACTCCAATAAACCACATCCAACCAACCCCATACCCACATACTCTCTAATAAACTACATTCTAACACCCCATACACCATTATACTCCAATAGACTATATTCTAACACTCATATACTGCAATACACTTTAGTTAACAATATTCTAAAACTCACTTCTATATATTATACTATAATACATGACATTCTAACACTCATAAAACCCAATACACTACATTATAACTCCTATATTATAATTAATATAATATGAATAATATGTTAATAATTAACTATATTGTAAGTCATATACCCCAATATAATCAAATAAACTACATTCTAAAACCCTATAATCCAATTGCACTCTAAAAAATTACATTATAGCACTCCTATACTATAATTAAGTTAATATTAATATGATAATAAATCATAATTAATAATTAACTATACTGTAACAGTCATATACCCCAATATACTCCAATAAATCACATTCTAAAAACCCTATACCCCATTACACCCAAATAAACTACACTGTAAATCCTTTATAACTCATTACACTGTTTAATTATGCTTAAATAAAAAAAATTCAATTCAATTAGGCACTGCAATAAACTGCATTTAAAAACACCAACAACATTCTTCTGCATTATTAAATGTACTGAATTATTCCATATTCCATACTACATTCTTATAACCCTGTTACACCCCATCATCCTCATTTTAAATACCCCCACACACCATTGTACTGCACATACTCCTCCTGATTTTACACCATCCCATTCAACCAAAGTCAATTATTGCAAATTTCTCGCCTGATAAAAAAAAATAGCTGACAGTATGAGAGAAAAGAGATCGATAGAGAAAGAGTAAAAAGGCAAAAACAAGCTGTGAAGTGGTTGACAGCCGCATTGTTGGACTGTCCCATTGTCGACAATGCTCTCAGCCGCTTATTCGTCCCTCCCTCCATCTCTCCCTACCACACTCTCTCTCTCTCCCTTCCTCCCTCCCTTCTTCTACCCTAAATCCCACTGTCTGAGAGACATGCAAACAAAAGCAGAGCATGGTTCTGGCAGCAGGGTGAAGCTCAGCCCCCCTCCCTCGCTCAGACGCTCACTCCCTCCTGCTTCTCCCTCTTCTCTTTTTCAAACCGTCCTTCGTGCAAAAATTTATGTCAGGGAAACGAGTGTTGGACTCTACATGCAAACACAATATGTTTTAAATGCTGATAAATGGAGACATGGTCCATTGATTCAAAAGAGGAGAAAACGATTTTATAGTTAAGAGACCGGCATGTTATTAAAGAGCGGTTGCTTTCGAACACAGTTTTGGCTGTCCCTTGTAAGTGTGCTCCACATACACATACACACACACACACACACGCACAAACTATCCACCTGAAAATGACTCCACATTATGCAGATCTGATCTCTACTGCTGTCATACGTAAATGGTGAGATCGAAAGATACAAGCAGAAAATGATATATTATAGAAAACAAGGGAGTGTGACACAGACAACACAGAAACCATACACACACACACGCACACACACACATATACACACACACATCCTGCAATGAGCATAAAACACAGTCATGTGTGTGTTACCTCAGCAGCAGCTCTTCGCTGGTCCTCATGGTGACAGGGTTGTTAGTGGTAGAGGAGTAGCGCATGCTATCCACACACACACTAGGCACAAAGCCTCGTTCAGACGAGTGCTCCAACATCACTGTATCTCAAAACACACACACACACACACACACACACACACACGTGCACTGCACTGCACACACTCACACACACACACACACGCGCGATCCTCGTGCTTCCGACTAGGTCCGTGTGCACACTTGTTCCAGTCTTTCTCTTCGGCTTTCTCCTTCTCTTTCGAATCCCGCCAACGTCCCTCTCGTTCTCTCGCTCTCTGGTGCAGCACTCCCACACACTCACTCGGCTCTCAACCCTAGCTCTCCCTCCTCCCCTCCCTTTCTCTTTCGCTCTTTCTCTCTCTCTCTCTTTCTCTCTGTGCCACTCTCTCTCCTCCTACCTCCCTCTGTCTGATTCATTCGGCTGTAATGACCCTTTCTGACAGCTCATGTTGTTGTGGGCCAGGGGTAAGACCGTATTGCCTGCTGTTGCCCCAGACAACTCGATCCAGCCTGTGAGAACATTAAGGCAACCTGATATTTTAACATATGACAGGTTAACGTCTAAAGCTAATTATGCCTTCATGTTGCAAAGTATTTTAAAGTACATACCATAATAATAATAAGAAGAAGAAGATGAAGAATTGGTGGAGGTGGTAGCTTATTGTTTAAGGCCTTAGACCTCGAATCAGAAGGATGTGAACCACACCAGCCACACTTAGATGCCACATCTGGGCTTCTTATAATCCTGTAGCTGCTTAGTTGTATGAATGAGAATGCAAGAGTGTTTGCCAAATGCCATGAATGTAAAAGTAATAATAATAATAAAGTCTACAGTGCATGCACACATACATAATATACCTTTTTTTTTATTTTGAAGAAATGCAACAATGTTAACAGCACTTTTAAGTAAACTTTAGTATATGTAATAAGAACTGGGATACATTTGAAACTAGGTCATTCTCTAGTAACTATAATAATAGTCCTGTGAATCAGCCATAATATAAAAACCACCATCATATGGCTAATATCCAATTACATGTATGGCATTTGGCAGATGCCCTTATCCAGAGCGGTTTAAAATTATTTTTTTTTTTTTTTTTTTACAAATGAGCAACAGCTATATGGTTAAGGGCCTTGTTCAGGCTGGGATTTGGACTCATGACCTTCAGATCCAAAGGCCAATTCCTGAACCACTAAGCTACCACATCCACAAGTCCTCTGAAGGTGTGCTGTGGTATCTCAAACCAGAAAAGTTCGCAACAGATCTTTTCTAAATTCTGCAAATTGGGAGGATCAGACTTACTGGTCTGGCTGAGATGCTCGACAGGATTGTGATCTGGAGAATTCGGAGGTCAAATCGACACCTTGGACCTTGTCATGTTCCGGGACAATTTTTGTGCAGTATGGCAGGGAGCTATTTGATGTTGAAAGAGACAACTGCCATTAGGCGTTTTAGAGAATACAATACATTTTAGAGGCCATTAGGGAATTCCATTGCCTTGAAAGGGTGTACGCGATCTGCAAAACATGTTAAGGTAGGTGAAAAGTAACATCCACAGCAATGCCAGGAGCCAATTTAAAATTTAACACACCTGGAACAAATTTGTACTTTAAAATGTAACCAAATCCCAGTCCATTACAAAGTAATTGACCGATGAACCAAAACACGAAGGGGAAACCCATCCCCTTTGGCAAGTGAGATTGGAAAGGAGTATCACTATAATCCAAGAGCAGGAGTGATATTAACAGAGGGACTTGACTTAAGAAGAGTAAAAAAAAAAAATCCCTGTGATGAATCATGTTCAGTAACTGCTTTATTCTGGTCAGGATCTAGAGCATAACCCAGGAACTCTTGGTGGAAAGCAACAATACAGCCTGAATGGGACATTTTTATGAAAGGGAGGTAAATGGAAAAGAAATCCTGGTGTCTTCATTCCAACTGCATGGTAGATTAAGTAAAGTTTTTTTGAACAATTTGATAAAGCAGGTCTTAACAACTAGTAAAATTATCCTAGCTTCCTTAACACGAATTATTCCTGATAATATATACATACGTATATATATTTTCCAGCCATATGTGGTTAAGTCGGAGGCACACATTAGTGCAAAATCTTGCCAAAAAAGTTGAAAGGTACAATTCTTTCAGCTTATTCTTCGTCTTTTTCTTTAGGGGTCGCCACAGCGGATCATCCGTCTCCATACCCCCCTGTCCTCTACATCTGCCTCTTTCAACACAACTACCTGCATTTCTTCCCTCACCACATCCATAAAGCTCCTCTTTGGCCTTCCTCTTTTCCTCCTTCCTGGCGGCTCCATCCTCAGCATTCTCCTACCGATATACCCCATGTCCCTCCTCTGCACATGTCCAAACCATCTCAATCTCGCCTCCCTCACCTTGTCTCCAAAACATTAGTATTCGATGGTATTATTATAAAAGTCTAACAAATTATTACCCTTCTGCATAACCACTGCGGTCTGTCTAAAATCCTTAGTAACAAAAGAGGACCTGGTTCCCAGAAACCCTTAAGGTATTACTACATCTAACAGACAAAATAAAAATAAAAAAAGATGAGTCTTAACATCCTGGGGAGGATGGGGAGATGTGTCTGTTTCCATCACCTAGCAGTGGAAGTGAATGAGCTGGGACATGATGCAAAAAGCATATCATTACATGATAATAATCTCAACCGCCACTGCTCTTTCTTTTCACTATTTGTTCTCATCTGTTTTTCGACTCCGACAATTTTTTTTTCTCGAGCTTATCCCTTACCTCCTTCTATGATGGCCCTTTCTCACAGGCTCTTCAGACCGTCTCTCAATGCACTTTTTTAAAATAAAATGCGCCTGTTCTTTTTCAGATTTTATAAACGTTTCCATGTCAGAACAAGTCTGAGGCCAGAAATTCATTATGCAAGAAAACATAAAGCAGCAGCCTATAGATGACTCCTAGATCAGTTACAGGAAATAACACAAACTTATTTCCCTTCCAAAACATCTGCTATTGCATTACTACTTTGGTCAGTAAAATTGAGAATGAAAATGTGTTTTTTTTTTTCTTTTTCTATTTTATACTCACAGTTTTCCAATAGCTTTTTGCACTCTTAAGGTAGAATGAAAGGACACCTCCAAACATTGGTTTGAACACGTGACCAATTTGCATTAGGGTCAAACTCAGAGAAACACAAAAACTCACAACAAGAAACTCAACAAACAAAAGGGCAACGTTTGCAAAAACTTTGCATAAAACTTTCCTGGCACACATGTATTTTACAGTGGAACCCGGTTATGTCGATGTCCTAGGGGGTGGCCAAAAAGCCTCGAGGTAACCGATGATCGAGATAAACGAAAATCAAAATGGCGGCAGTATATTAACGTGCTTGAAATTTCTTTATGTACATGATGTGCGTTAATAAATGAGAATGTGCATGCACGTGTTTTTGAAGGGTTTTTTACACAACAGCGTTGCCGCGATTTGTTTGATGAAGGCATGCTATAAAAATACATACAGTACATGTTTATCTGTCAGGAATCCACCTGCCACGCCCCCTTCGGCCCCCTTCAGCGTGTCAGGTGCTTTCTCGGCCGCTTTCTCTAAAGCTCCGCTTCAATCGCGCACATCTGGTGCTCGTTTATCATCATCACCAGCTCCTATTTAAACTTCCACACTCTCACTGTCCGTTATTGTTGGTATACGTTGGTTCACGGCGGTCGTTGTTATCGCGCATGCGTATCCCGGTACGTGTCTTCCCACCGGCACTCTCTCAACGGCTGCGCTTTTCTTCCCAAAGCGCATCGCGGATTCCCCCCCGATCCTGCCGGTGTTCATTCTATGATTTTGCTCATCCCACGTTCTCCCGTGTGCTGTTCAGCGCCACGCTTCTACTTTCGCCTCCCGTTCATCGCATAACATTTAACAACAAAAGGCACATGTGCACTAACTAACAGCAGAGATTCACCAGTATACAATACAACACCTGTAGCAGCTGTAAGACTTGATTTTTCCACCACTTCCACGAGTTCTTCTGCGGCTGCACCGAGATAACCAACGTTAAATGGCAAATTCCCCCCCCCCCTTGTGCTCGAGATATTAGGGTTCGGCGACATAAAAAAAGTCGACATAACCGATAAAAAATGCTTAGAAAAAGCGAGAATTTGGCGGTTCCACTTCAAAAACGTCGACTTAATAGGGTTGTCGAAATAACCGAGGGTGAGATAACCGGGTTCCACTGTATTACTGGATAGATGGTTTACAGTAATCCCCAGTTTATCGCGGTGGTTCCATTAAAAAAAAAAAAAGCTCTCGATAAACGAAAAAACGCGATAAACGTTCGCCACCACAAAAATGCATTTTTTTAATCGTTTAAGCTGAAAATCAACCTCCCACACACTTTAAACACACACAGAAAACATTTGCAAGAATATAGCGAGATGAATTTTGTGTAAATTGGTAGAAATACAGTCAGATTTTTAGTAAGTACATGTGCTGTGCAGTACAGTTCTGTAGTAGCGTAGCCTATGCGCAGTTTCTCTGCTTGTTTATTGGTTGACGTTTCCTATGACTTTAAAAGAGGGGCCGAGTTAAAGACACACGTCACCGCGTTCTTTACTTTCATTGGCTTAATCTGGTGACGTATGTATTTAACTTCCGTATGTTTTTTGGTCTATCTATAAACCGGGGTTGCCAGATTCTTACCTCAGTAAAGTAACATTGCAAAAAGCTGCATATTTCTTTGTGCTGAAAAATGCTGATATCATAAACATAAGAACACATTACCATTTTAAATTAAATTGTAAATGAATAACCTGTAAACAAGAAAAAAATTATCTCAAAGGATTTCCAGGGTAGAGAAATAATGCAAAGTGCGAATTAAGGAAAAATGATTAAGTAATGAAATTCCGGTGATGTTTATCCTCATCGGCTATTAACTGCGGTTTAACCTCCTCACCCTAAAGGTGAAAGACGTTAAAGTATTAATTTAATAACTTTGCTTCACAATTTGCAAGATAACTGAACTAAACTGTAAATTGTGTCCTTACGGAAAGATGTACCTCCGTCGATGTGTGTAATGCAGCAAAAGGTGAAGATGGAAAACAAATATCGTGCTCTAGAACATCAAGGTGCATCGTGCTACCAAAAAAAAAAAAAAAACATTGTAAAAAATCTTGCTTTTGAATGTAAGAAAAAAACCCAGTGCTCTAGCAGACTGCCTAATCTGCTTTATTGATTATGAATAAAAAACGAACAGCCTGAGCACCTTAATCTGCTTGTTCCGAGCTAATTATTTGTTCACCCCTGGGAAATAACACTCGCCACAATCAGATAAGCTTTGGCAGACAGCACATGCTAGGCACATTTGACCCCAAGCAATCTGCTGACTCTAGGCTTTGTTTTATTGAAGTCATCTGAGTGTTACTTCTGTAAACCAACTTGCTGCTCTCAGCCATTAATCACTGACAGACTCATGAACACGCGACGTTATGGTTATTTCTCGTATGAAACTGGAAAGTTTCGGATATGACTGGAAAGTTTTGCAGGTAATAATAATAAGAAGAAGATGGTGAAGATGATGAGGATGAAGAAGAAACCGAAGGAAGAAAAAGTCTTATGCGTTTATGCGATATCAATTTTCTGTTTATTCAAATAAAACTAGCTTACATAAACCCGTCAAGGGTAAAAGATTTATGTGGACCACTTCATGGCCAGCGGGTATTTTAAGAAGCACCAGAATCGCACGAGTTCACGCTTTGAGTAACACTTTATTCGGATAGACTAATGTAGACAACCTATAAAACATCTATAGACGGTTATCAACTGATTCTCAGCAACAACACAACATTCATCCTTTAGTAGTCGGAGTAGAAGACGTGTAGTCTAGGAATGAGATGGCAATCTATAGATGATGTACAACATCAAGAGCTGTAAACTGGAGCATTAAATGAACTGAAATGAGGGTGAGGTCAGAAAATTATTAATTTATAGAACAGGTTTAAATCTACTAAACCTCAAGATTGAACCCTGGACTATCCGAATTACGTGATACTGTTGTATCCAGTGGAAAATCTTTTCATTTAGTCTTAATTTTCCTTTAAAAAAAAAACTATTATTACAATAAAAACCTTTACATTCCTTTAAATGACCAGTTTAACTATGTGTTGTATGATGCGTGATATTTTTTTATTTATTCATTAATAAAACTGATGTGTGGAGCAGATAATCCTGTGTGAAACGTGCAAGTAAGCCTCACTGGTACGCCATATGAACTCACATCAATCTCTCTCTTTCTCTTTCTTTCTTTTTCTCTCTCTCTCTCTCTCTCTCTCTCTCCCTAATGAAAGCTTGTCTGAGAGAATGTAATGGCTGTCTAGAAGCAGCCCCTTAGAGTGGCAGGCATATGGGCACAGCTGGACAGGAGAGCTGGCGAAGAAAGGAAATGCCACGTTTATTACCGATCAATTTTAATTCGAGACGCTTTAAACGTTGGGAGATCTGAGGACTCGCCAACTGATCCTTTGTTACATTGTCCATTATTGTGCGAGTTTGGGAATCGAGAGGTGTGGAGAACAAGCTAGATGAGAGAAATGGAGTGGGAGAGAGAGAGAAAGAAAGAGAGAGAGAGAGAGAGAGAGAGAGAGAGAGAGAGAGAGAGAAAGAGAGAGAAAACTAGCAGTTACTGACAGGCATTAAGCAGCACTGTGCCAGCCACTGATTTCTTGTGATCTCCAGCAAGAACACTCGATTAGTCACGTCTGAGCCGAGGGAGCACGGAGGCCATTATGAGTCGTTAAAAGCTTTATTCACCGTTAGAAGAGAGGAGAAGAGAAGAGAAGAGAAGAGAAGAGAAGAGAAGAGAAGAGAAGAGAAGAGAAGAGAAGAGAAGAGAGCTGTAGTGGCCGTGTATGCCTTTGAGTAGCATACACCACACAAACATAACCTTTGATAATCTTTCTCTCCATCTCTCCCTCTCTCTTACATCCCTCTTTTTACTTTCATATCTTCTTTTTATATCTCCCAGGTTTACTTCCAACAAAAATACTCAGACAGACATACAGAGAAATGATAGATAGCTAGATAGATAGCTAGATAGATAGATAGATAGATAGATAGATAGATAGATAGATAGATAGATAGATAGATAGATAGATAGATAGATAGATAGATAGATAGATAGAACCTCCAGATGCATACAGATACACATGAAAGCTGATTCATCTTATCTTTATCTTATCTCAT
Source organism: Silurus lanzhouensis (assembly GCA_039877035.1). Lineage (NCBI taxonomy): Eukaryota > Metazoa > Chordata > Actinopteri > Siluriformes > Siluridae > Silurus > Silurus lanzhouensis. The sequence goes on from JBCEWE010000478.1 coordinate 1,278,876, forward strand.
GTGCCTCCTTACTGTAGCCCAATCCTCTTTTATCCCAGTGAAACCCCCCTCTCTCTCTCTCTTTCTTTCTTTCTTTCTTTCTTTCTCTCTGCTGAAGGCTGAAGTCATGCACCAAAACATAAATAATGTAGGCCAAAAGAAAAAGCCTTGACACAGCAGTTTGGGCTTGAAAGCAGGAGGCATAAAACTTGCATTAGCTACACACTTTCACAATCAGACCATCAATTAAGAATTAATCACATCTTTAACATGCATGTGCTCTTTCCCTCTCTATCTCTCTCTCTCTCTCTCTTTCACACACACTCACACACAAGCAGGACAGGGAGCATTATGACCACATAAAGAGTGCTGAGATTGGCTTTAAAAACAGCTGTATTTAAATACAGTATTTACGACTAAATACCACTTAATGAAAGACTTATAGGGGGATCCCTATATATATATATATATTGTTCTCCATTTATATATATATATACAGGTAGTCCCTGAGCTATGCTAGTTCAACGATTTTTCGATCTTACGATGACGACAGTGATGCGAACGTAAAAGGGTATGTGTTTCGATCAATTGACGAAATTGTACATGTTTGAAGTTTCGCCTGGCAAGAAAATGTAGCGAGGTCTATGGTACGATATGTTGGGACGCTGCCAGGATGTGTGCATCTCCTTGTGAGATGCATCACTTTGGCCAGCGGTGGACAGAGTTCAGTTATCTCAATGTTAGATCAGTTTTTTAGTGTTTCAAAGCCCAATCTGAGCTATCGTCTGTCTACGTTTTTTCGGTGATGTTGGACACCGAAACACATTGCACTGATTAGTTTAATCAGCTTTCAGAAGGTGTTCTTCTTACTGTTCATTTAGTCTGAACCGGCACTCAACCACGCGTCCGCAACGACGTTCGCAAAATGCCACATACATATATATATATATATATATATACTGTATAGTTTATACAGTACGGTACTGTAAATTGCTCTGTTCTACATAATTAAGTACTATAAGTTTACTACACCATACTGATTAACGTTCTTTAAGAGTCCTAGGCTTGGTCATGTCTCGACTAAAATGTTTTACTTTCGTATGTATGAGAAATGTTTCACAGTTTACAGATACTATATATATATATAGATAGATAGATAGATAGATAGATAGATAGATAGATAGATAGATAGATAGATAGATAGATAGATTGATTTTGCTTGACTACAGCACCTAGCAAAATCACCATCATCAATGCAATGCAATGATTCGGAAAACATTACATAACAAATCTGTATTTAAAAAAAATGATCATTTTCTAAATATTGAATCAAATCATCTGATAAATACACACAACTCACCAACTTATTTATTATCCACACCAACACACCTGCTAATTCATGCAGTCATTAGTGTGATGCACAAAATCATGCACATACATATCTGGTGCTTCAGTTTACATCAAATATCATAAATAAAAGAAAAATGTGATCTCAGTGACTCTGTATTTCACCAACAGAGTGTGTAAAAAAACATCTGGTTCTGTAAGTAAAAACCCCTTGCTGATGAGAGAGGCATGGAAAGAAAATGGCCAGACCGGTTCGAGCTGACAGGACGGCTACGTCAATTCAAATTATAGCGTGTCCCAGACCCGTTTGCAAAAAGCTCTAAATGATTGGATCACAGTACACAGCTGTATTTCACACCATCTAACTATAATCGGATCGCCAAAGATGGATGCGGATACCAGTGTAGCTCTGTTCAATAAAAAAAAAAGAGCAAATCATCATCATACAGCCAAATGTAATAAGGTTACCTGGACGGCCATCTTAACCAAGAGGAACTTTTTTCATATTAGCAACAACTCATAGCCTCCAGAACGTATGTGGAGCTTCTGTGGAGCTTATTGCAGATGATAATAAAGCTGCACTCAAGGCTTACATTTGTAAATACATTATATGGTTTATTATTTTGAAAATCATTTATTTGAAATAGAGATTACACCACTCCAAATATATTATGTCTAATATATGGTAAAGAACAGAGTGCTAATAAGCACCTCTCTCTCTCTCTCTCTCTCTCTCTCTCTCTCTCTCTCTCTTTCGCTTTTTCTATCTCTCTCTCATTCTCTATCTCTATTTGCATGCTGTCTATTCTGAAATCGCTCAAAAGAGAAGCTGTAGGAATCAATATTAGCGGTTTATAGCATACTGCTCCAGGTCTCGCAATATAGGAGCAAGTAGGCGCACACACACAAATCATGCGGATATCAATGATGTGTTTAACGCCTCCAGCTTGGTTTTTTTTTTTTATGGTGGTGTTTATTTGATATCATAGCATCTGGATCTGATGAGCGTAAAAACAAAACGCTCAAAATTCTTATCATCAATAATAATAATAATTATATGATAAAGTCAATGTTAGCTTAGATATCTTATAGTTGCACAGGTAAATTGCACATTTTACACATCCGAGAAATCCCGGCATACTCTATATATAGTCTGCTATACATAAATCAGCTTCTCTCTGAACTTTCATGTTTTAATGTTAAAAGACATACAATTTTTGTAACCAACCAATTTACAGGATGTAAAGGGGAAAAAACATGTGCAGCATCCTAACTTGAAGTAATTCATTTTTATTTGGAGCAACTAGCGGCTAGTCAAAAGGCCTCTTCTGTCAAAGGAACCTTTACCCATAATGCAGTGTGAAGATACGTCAGCTTTAACACTGAGAATGTCTACAGGCATTACAACAGGTTTAAAAATGTAAGATTAAAAACAGCTGCATAAGTGTAAATTGGAAGGAAACACGGATCTATGAATGCTATCTCGCAGCACAAAGAGGTTCAAACACACACACACAGAGAGAGAGAGAGAGAGAGAGAGAGAGAGAGAGAGAGAGAGAGAGAGAGAGAGAGAGAGAGAGAGAGAGAGAGAGAGAGAGAGAGAGAGAGAGAGAGAGAGAGAGAGAGAGAGAGAGAGAGAGAGAGAGAGAGAGAGAGAGAGAGCACGCGAGTGTTGTAAAAGCGTCACATTTGCAATTTGCAAAATTCACAGACTGGCATTACACAATCTCACACTGCACATCTGCACATCACCTCTATACACACTGCATATATACATAGACCCTCAGTAGCACACACTACACACACACACACACACACACACACACACACACACACACACACACACATTCCATCAGCACCTAAAAGACAAGAAGGCGGCAACGTTCTATTTTCAGCCATTACCAGACAGAAATTAATTTGTCACCTTCCATTAGAAGCCTGATTCTGGAGCAGTGGCCCTGTCTCCTCAATTATCTCTGTCAACCACACACACACGCGCACACTGGGACACGCAGACAGCGCACACACACACACACGAAAAACCATTTGGCCTGACTTGTTCATAGAGAAAATGCTTTGCAAAGATGAATTAATATTTTTGCAAAAGCTCTTGACAGGGCTGAGTGTGTATAGTATGAGTGTGCGTGTGTGTATGTGTGAGTGTGTGTGTGTGTGTGTGTGTGTGTGTGTGTGTGTGTGTGTGTGTGTGTGTGTGTGTGTGAATGTATCCTATATTATAGTAAGTAGTAAGGATGTGTGGCTTATGTACATGTCAGTCTTAAGTAGTGTGCCAGGTCAATGCACAAACCAGTCTCAAGTAGGAGGCGTGGTCTATGCACAAATCAGTCTCAAGTAGGAGGCGTGGTCTATGCACAAATCAGTCTCAAGTAGGAGGCGTGGTCTATGCACAAATCAGTCTCAAGTAGGAGGCGTGGTCTATGCACAAATCAGTCTCAAGTAGGAGGTGTGGTCAATGCACAAATCAGTCTCAAGTAGGAGGTGTGGTCTATGTCCATATCAGTCTCATGTAGCGGGCGTGGTCTATGCACATATCAGTGTTAAGTAATTACATAAATTAAATAATTATTATAATTAACTATATTTAGCCTGATTAACAGATGAGCACAGAGACTTTAAAAAAAGGCCAGGATGTTTTTTAACACACGTTTCCACGTACAAAGTACTCTGAGTACTAATTCTAGTATCTATTCTATAGATTCTTTATAATAAATCTGCTCATTAAGCTTAAAGTCATCATTTAGAGCTGTGGTCCCCAACCCCCGGGCTGTGGACCGGCACCGGTCCATAGGGTCAATTGGTACCGGGCCGCACAGAAAGAATGCATAACTTACATTATTTCCGTTTTATTAACTATCTGATTCTGAACGATGTTTTATTTTGGAAAATTACCGGATTCTCTCCGCCACATCTGTTTATGACTTCTTAAAGGGGCTGCTCCGGCCGGTAACACATAATACATTACTGCTAAATTCAAACCCCCAAGCGAGTAAAATGAACAAAAAACAACACAGTGGATTCACAATTATTATATTTAGAAAATACCTGTTTTTATGCCGGTCGTATAGTTTTATTTTGTTCTATTTATCCGCCACAACTTAAAGGCCGTTCCGTGAAAAATATTGTCTGACATTAAACCGGTCTGTGGCGCAAAAAAGGTTGGGGACCGCGATTTATAGAAACTATGTCCTGCCTAATAAACTCCTCCATCACCCCATACGTCAATGCAAAACACCAATAATGCATGTCAACAACCTGTGAGAGCTACTGAAGCATGCTGCTGGTTTGCACTACATAATTGACATAAGACTTGCTCCCATTAGCTTATTGGGATGACGTTTTCCTTTCCTTTTTTTCGCCCTTAAGCTGGTAATGGGAGATAATGCAGGTGGATGTGTAATATTCTTGGCTGAATTAGGTAGAAAATTGGCAGTAATCTAGAAATTATCACCTTAGTTTTATGGTTATTCTCCAATGTGTGCTGTCTGATAGCCTCTCTGAGTACAGCATAGTGTTTTAGTAGCCTCAGGTATATTTCAGGAAATAATCACAATAATTCCGATAAGCTCATAAGGCCGATCTGGTGAATGTGATTTTATGAGGCTGTGGTGCAAAAGCTTGGAAAGAAACATATCAATTTGAATATCTGGACCAAAAAACATCTGTAGCCTCCTCACCGAGTGACCAAAGTCGTCAATTCTTCAGCCATTTGCTCATGTTCTTGGTTTTATTGTGGAATCATTGGAATCAACCATTTTGTTACTGCAACAGGAAAAAAATCAATCATTGATTTTATCAATGTGTAAATCCAGTGTAAATATATGTAGCTGGAAGTTTTTGAGTAGGTGGCTTATCTGTACTCTGTGTGTTTGTGTGTAAGAGTGGGAGAGTCTGAGAGAGTGTTTGCGTGTTCATGTACCAGTTACAAATGGTACATGCGTTTCAAGTGTTGATAAGAAGCGAGAGGTTTTAATTGGCACACCTGTCTTACAGCCATCTGGAGCCTCTCGAAGAAATTCTTACTTAACGCATTCACTAACACACACGCACTAGTTGTCTTTCTCTGGTATATCAAATACCTTTGTTTAACAATAGGTACATCAAGGTCTACCTACACCTAATCTAAATCTGTGAAACATGTCATCTCTGTGATTTAACCTGTAACCCTATTTCCGAAAACAGATCATCTCATTAGACAGCATCCACACAGGGTTTACACCGCATGGTGAGAAAAACAAATCTATGGAGCATATAAAACAGCAAGACCAACCAAAAATCCCCATACCATTTTATCTGTAACACAGTACTGAGTAAAAATGCTCACTATCTTCACCTCATATTCAGGTATGCTGTTGTGATATTAGAGGGCACATAGTGTTCCAGTGAGGTAGCTAATGCGAGTTACATAACTTGTTTTGTTCCCTATGCACTATGCAACATTGAGAAAATAGCAAGTAGAAAGCTTAATAATGAATTTGTGTCTAATAGATATATTATAATATCAAATGTAGCCTGGCTTGGATAAAATCTAGGCTGAACACAGGTAAAGAAGAACATTGTGCTGCTAGACACAACAAATAACGCCGAAGTGGTACGAATACTTTGCACACAGCGAAAAATAACGACTTTGATTTGCCATATATGAGAAGAGATTAATAATAAAGGAGAAAAATGCCATTGAGACGAATCATTTTTAATTCAACATTCAACATACGGTACCTTTTTTTGTTTTATTTTGAAGCTGCAAAAAAAAAGAATTGTATGAACAGAATATGCGTGAATATGACCATCATCAATTTGAAAAGAAAAAAAACTTTGGAGAATAAGGAGCAAAATAAATAAGGAACAGCTTCATGTCTCTCATTAAAGGTCATGTTATTACAAGTATATAACTGTAAATGTACATTTAGGGCATTTGGGAGACACCCTCATGCAGAGTGACTTGCAACTGAGTAGGTGAGAGTTAAGGGCCTTGTTCAAGGGTCGGTGCTATGAACTGAACTTGTGACCTTCTGATCCAAAGTTCATTGTCTTAACCACTGAGCTACCAGCTACCAATCAAATTAGCGTACTATATTTTACATTTACCGCATTTGGCAGATGCTCTACTCCAGAGCGTTTGAACATTTATCTCATTTAGCTATGGGGTTAAGGGCCCAGGAGTGGAAGATTTGAATGAACCAAATTTTAACACTTTAACCACTAAGCTACCTCCCCATACTGCTTATATCTTGAATCAATGTATTAGGAATTGAACTCTATTGTCTTGTACATGGGTTTTCATTTACAATTACATATATTGTGTATTCATTCTATTGAGTGTTTTTCCATAGTTTAGTTAATATGAGATTTTCATTGGGAGTGATGAGGATGGACAGGATTAGAAACATGTTTATTAGAGGGACAGCGCGTGTAGGACGTTTTGGGGACAAAGTGCGTGAGGAGAGATTGAGATGGTTTGGACATGTGCAGAGGAGGGACATGGGGTATATCGGTAATAGAATGCTGAGGATGGAACCACCAGGAAGGAGAAAAGGAGGAAGGCCAAGGAGGAGGTTCATGGATGCGGTGAGGGAAGACATGCAGGTAGTTGGTTAGAAAGAGGCAGATGTAGAGGACAGGGGGGTGTGGAGACGGATGATCCGCTGTGGCGACCCCTAATGGGAGAAGCCGAAAGAAGAAGAAGAAGTTCAATAGTTAGATTTAATGTTGTGGAACGTCCATAAAACCAGATAGTTCCCATTATCGCTTGTTGTACTAATGAAAAACAGTTCTAACTTTTACACGTCATTCTTTTTTCTCTCTTTTTGTCTCTCTATCTTTCTCACACAGACAGTCTACTCTTCTGTCCTGAAGATTTCCCTATGCTGGAAAACTCATATCTTAACATATCTCATAACAAACTTTTTTGTTTTGTTAAACGACACATTTTTGTCATTTAAAGTTATGATTTTACTATAGAACCAATAGTTTATACATAGAACAAGTGTATTAATAAAAGCATATCATTCTGACCAATCAGATTTGAGATTTTAACTGCAATGTAGTATACATTTATCTATTATCCTCCAGATGCCTTTTTTATTCGAATGGCTTCTGTCACTACACAAAATATTATTGTTCTGCACAACTGAACTGTGAGTGCAACAAGCTGACTCACTAGCTTAGGACTTTAAAGTTATTTTTTACTCAAAGCAAAACGCCAGTAAATAAAAGTCCGTGTAGGTCAAAAGACTATGTTGCTTCAAAGTCCAGTGACTGTTTCGCAGGGTTCTATTTCTTTCATACTAAATCTAACAGCCAATCAAATTACATTATACAAGATCACTGGCTAACTGTTTACATTCCAATTTCTACGTTTCATTACCAACACAGGTTTTTCTCAGATTTTACAAAATAAACTCAAAATATTATTACTTCCATAGAAATGGCTTCAACATGAGCATTTTTGTATATTTTTGGGAGGACTGCTACCTGGTATTTTGGTATACACATAAACTGGCTTTAAAACTACAGTGTATTTGCAATGGCCTTCACTGATATCATCGGTTTGTCACTTTAAAACTAACCAATGTGGCACGAAATGATGCGTTTCAGTAAGTAGCGTGCTTATAAACAAAAACGCAGCTGTCATGGCAAAAATCACTAAACTGTGGCCAAATGAAAACCTGCCTGAAGGCCTCAATGGCTTCATGAAGCTAACACACATACACACAACTCTACCATGAAACCTGCTTCCTGTTTACTGCTGAAATGCTCCAATTTTTTGTCATTTTGTCATTTTTCTGCCAGCAGACAGACAGTCCCAGTGTTTTTTTCTTCAGTCTCTCACTTCTAAATTATATCACTGACACATACATACACTCTCTCTCTATCTCTCTTTCTCTCTCTTGCTCTCTCTCTCTCTCTCTCTTTTTCTGTCTCGTTCATTGTGTGTATATACCATATATCTCCAACTCTATCTGTCTCATCAGTTCGAATGAGAAGATTGCCCTGGATGCAGGTGGGCTGTCAAACTGACATGGATGTTTGGAAAGGCTCATTCACTCTGTGTGTGTATGTATGTGTGTGTGTGGGTGTGTGTGTATGTGTGTGTGAGTGTGTGTTAGTATGCTATCAGACTACCTTCGCTGTCAGAGCTGGTTGTTCTGAAATAGCAGCAAAGTCCTCCTACACTCAATTACCGGTTACCCATAATTCCACCATTCTGGTGAAGTGCAGAGAGAAGAAAAGTGAGATTGGTCAAGGCAAATAGGAGTGTTCAAGGATAGACAGTAGATAGATCACAGTGCATCTGGCTGTGTGTGTGTGTGTGTGTGTGTGTGTGTGTGTGTGTGTGTGTGTGTGTGTGTGTGTGTGTGTGTGTGTGTGTGTGTGTGTTTAAAACTGTTTTCTAGTCTAGAAGTAAGATACAATTCTGGACAGGAAGACAGAAATAGAAGGCGGTATGAAAAATAAGTCCTTAATTGGCAGTAAAGGCAAGTGGTTAATATCATAATCTCTCTCTCTTACTCTTTATCTTTTTCTTGTTCTCTTTCTCTCTCTGTTTGTCCTCTGTGTTCTAAGCAAAAGTTATTGTTTTTCAGTTGGGGCAGCTTTTCTGGTATTGTATTCTATATATATCCATCCATCCATCCATCCATCCATCCAATAATCCATCCATCCATCCATCCATTCTTTGGTTTTGGTTCTTTGATTTTTACGTTGTGTGCCATCCTTCCTTGTGTCTTTATTCCAATCCCATCATGCTCTGCAACCTCAAGAAAGCATTAGCAAGCATGAAGGACTCAAACTCAATCCGACTCACGAGTTCTTCATGTTCACACTGGTGTATACTCCAGTCGTGAATCTTCTTACAGTCATATTCATAACTCCACTGTCATAAATCTACTCACACTCGCAAAGGACGTTTTGCTAGTTCCTCTCAAATCTAAAAACATTTTGCGTATGCGGCGCAGCGAAGGTTAAACGACTCTCGCATGGGTTTCAAGTAAAAAGTCTTCCAGTGAATCAGGAACCATTAGATGTGGCTACTAAGCAGCGATACCTAAAATTAGAATAGAAAAAAAAAAGTAATGCTTCTTTTATATCACCTTCCTCTTTTTTGCAGGCTGATTCATTTGCACACACACACACACACACACACACACACACACACACACACACACACACACACACACACACACACACACACAGACAGATGCAGCAGGGCTATTACTCATATCAGACTCCAGCCAGCATCTTCAATTAAAAACCTGTAAGAATTTAATATTAAATGTTATTTTTAGTCTGACATGCTGGGAAAGTAATATTCATCATTTATTTATTTATTTGCATGTGTGTGTGTGTGTGTGTGTGTGTGTGTGTGTGTGTGTGTGTGTGTGTGTGTGTGTGTGGGTGTGTTAGTACTTGTCCTATGATTGAAGCAATAACTAATCGATGCCTGAAATGCCTTGTGTCTGCATTCAATGCTCGATGTGTGTGTGTGTGTGTGTGTGTGTGTGTGTGTGTGTGTGTGTGTGTGTGTGTGTTTGTCACACTTCATGACGCTCATACAGATTTGTCACACCAGCCATAAAGATGCTCAGACTCACAAAATAACAACTGTTCTGTCACTGCTGTGAGTTAAGCACAGGAGTTTAACATTTGAGTCTCACACACACACACACACACACACACGCGCGCACACACACACACGCGCACACACACACACACACACACACACACACACACACACACACACACACACACGCACAGTGGTTAGAATCATACACCACTTAGCTTGGGAACATTAATACCCCATGAGCTCATTAGCATGGCCACATTAAGCTGCACTGCCATCTAGTGAGACCACTCAGCTCATGAATATTCAGCAGGTGGGTGGGGCGATCACACTGAGACAAAAGCCCAGCTGAAATGAACCCTGTCCTTGGATGCCTAATTAAACACACCATTTAGACGGAAACAATTCCACCAATAAATGCAACCGAAATCACATTAACACACGCTCCAATTTTCTAACATCAAACTTATAGTCTATATTTTAATATTTTACCAATGACTTCGAGGTGCATCTCATCCACAGAGCTTCATAACCTACTTTAGACTAGGGCCTCATAATGCAGCACATCCACAGGGCTCCTCTAATACACTTTAGACTGGGACTCATTGTATAGCTCTTCCACAAAGTTTTATAGCCCCAACTTAAACTACACCTCAGGGTGAAGCTCAGTCACAATGTTCCCAATCCACCTCAAGACTGGGCCTCATGGTGCAGCTCTTCCATAGGGCTCCCTAACCCATTTTAGTCTTGGCCTCAGGATGCAGCTTATCCACACAACTCCATAACCTACTTTTGATGAAGTCTCAAGGTGCGCAGTGCTCTCTAACTAACTTTAAATTGGGCCTCAGAGCACAGCTCATTCACAAAGCTTCTAAAACTACTTTAGATTACACTGCACAGGGCTCCCTAAAAATCTTTATACTGTGTCTCATAGTGCAGCTCATACATAAGGACCTATAAACTATTTCAGAGTGGACATCACAGTACAATTGTCCACAGAGCTCTGCAACACACTTCAGCTTGCGCCGCATGATGCGTTTCATCCAGAGAGCTCCCTAAAACACTTTACGACGAACCATGTGATGCAGCTTGTCCACAGGGCTCCCTAACCCATTTAAGATTGATCTCATGGTGCAGCTCATCCATAAGGCCCACCTAACCCACTTTAGATTGAGCTCATGGTGCAGCTCATCCACAAGGCCCTCTAACCCACTTTAGCTTAGGCTACAAGGTGCAGCTCATGCTCAGGGCTTCCTAACCTACTTTAGACTACACCTCAGAGTGCAGCTCATCCACAAGGCTCCCTAACCCACTTTAGACAGGGCCTCATGGTGCTGCCCATCCACAGAGTTTTTAACCCTACTTCAGATTAGGCCTCACGGTGCAGCTCGTCCACAGGGCTCCCTAACCCATTTTTGACTAAAGCTATACACTGCAGCTCATATAGTGCAATGCCTAATCCAATGTTTTGCCATTAAAAGACTAATGAAAGGCCGTGAATAACCCACTTAGATTAATAATTAAAAAAAAAACACCAATTGATTTGTCATTTAGACGACTGTGCAGTGGGTATGATATGTCCTTGGCTTTAGGGCATGACGCCATGGGCTTTCTGAAACTCTGCATACTCTAAATCAGCATCTTTTCTTTTTTTTAAAATAGTGATCTGGATAGAAGACAGAGAGATAAAAAATGGAGGGAGAGTAAAAGGAAAAACGCAGATGTGTCATGTTTAAAAGATTCTAACAAACACATTTAATAGGCACGTGTTGCATTGTTGCCAAGTAAAAGGGCTATTACAAAGAAGTATTTCAGCCTTCTTCGAAATATTCTGCTATTCACATCTGGATATGCAAAGAGCGATTCTGCATCGGAAGACAGGCAGTGCATTAACAGCAAAACCATGGCAACCAGGAGTAAACCTAAAGCAGCAACAGCTACTATCTACCAGCCTATAACAAAAGTGCATAGATGACTGACTGTTTGGTTTCGCTGCTTCCTGTCACCAGGGCCTTTGGGTTTGAACCCCTTTAGAGTACGTACAGAACATTCTGAATAACTTTCATGACAATGCCGAGATTTCGGAGCGTATTTATTTTCAAAAAGATCCGTGCTATTTTCACAGTAATACCTCGGTACTCGTCGCACGCTCTCGCTACGAAACTCGTGAGCGTTTCAGTCTCCTGGTAAAACAAATGCATGAGTTTCATGTTAGCTCATGAAGAGTGCCACAGATCGCCCCAAAGCGTTCTCTTTTGTGCTTCCTGTGCATTTTAGGCCTAAATCATTGGTTCTAAAGTGGTTGAAAATGCTACCAAGAAACCTGAAACCTGAAAAGGATAGTAATAAGGCTAAAAGACAATTAAAGAGAGCCAAAATGAAAGTGAAAAAAGGGATCATAGACAAGTAAGAGGGTGGTATGAATGCGACTCAAATCATGAGTAAAATGAGAAATTGTTTGTACCCTTTATTCAAACGACATAACATTATAACCACCTGCTTAATAATGTGTTGGTCCCCTTTTCCTGCCAAAAGAGTCCTAACCCTTCGAGCATCAACAGCATTAACTTCTTGAGCTCGTCTGTTGGATCGGACCACATGGGTCATCAATGAGCCTTGGCTTCCCATGACCCTGTTGCTACTTCACTAATGTTCCATCCTTGGACCACTTTTGATAGATATTGACCACTGCAGACTGGGAAAAGTTCAAGTCCAAATTTATTTCTATAACGCTTTTCACAATAGACATTGTCTCAAAGCAGCTTTACAAAAACCTCAAGAAAACCCCACAAGAGCTGCAGTTTTGGAGATGCTCGGACCCAGTCGTCTAGCCATCTAGCCCTTGTCAAACACGCTCAAATCCTTACGCTTGCCTATTTTTCCAGCTTCTAACACATCAACTTTGAGGACAAAATGTTCACTTGCTGCCTAATATATTCCACCTACTAACAGGTACCATGATGAAGAGATAATCAGTGTTATTCACTTCACTGCTCATAATGTTATGCCTGGTTGGTGTATTGCTGTACTTATTCTATTATTAATATTAGCTTAGGATGTTCCAAAAAAAGAGTAAAAATGCATCTTTAAAAATGAATTAGTCTCAATCTAACATGCAAAACACTTCACCAGCTTATTGCTCGTACTATTGTATAGTAACTCTGATTTCTGCAGTCTGGTATTTCTCACAGATTTATTTCCTACAGCCATCAGTGCCTGTAGTCCCCATTACCGCTGACTGACACGCGTGCCTTTTGAAAGATTTATCTGTTAATTGGCAGTTAAAGAAATATGGTGAGCGAGATAAGAACAAACAGACATTAACATGTCGGATCATCATGCTTGACTAAAAAAATTAACATAAGCTGATCTATTCAATACGAAATCCACATTTTTCCTTTTATTCTCTTTTGCCTTGGATTATTTGCTTGGCTGAGAAGCGCTGAGAGGAAAGATGGCGAGCAGGACAGGACGAAAGAGTTTGATGTGTCAGACCCTTAAGTTGAAATAATTAAATCTTGTACATTTAATAAATGTAGTTTTTATTCTTCTTCGCCTTCTCTCTCTCGGGGGTATAAATAGCTGTGATTGGCAGGTCTGCTCCGGATGGTAATTAGCGCGGTTGCTGGGGTGAAGGGGGCGGTTCCGTGTCTGCGGTGATAATGAGAGCAGTTCCCACGTGGCGGCCATGACAGTTCTGTAACGGCTCGGCCGGACCGGCATTCGGGCTCCGTAATTACGGCCTGTTCTCTCTTTGAGAACATAATCGCCACAGAAAGATGCAATTAGCTGACAGGCGACTCACCCCACCACTCCTCACCCAACCCTGGGGTTACAGTGCCGAGAAAGTGAGAGAGACGGGGAGAAATAATAGCCAGGCATTCGACAGAAGGAGGATTACTCACTCACTCAGGCACACACACACACACACACACACACACACACACACACACACACACACACACACACACCACACACACTTTTATCCTTCCTTATTTTATTCTTCCTTTGTTTCTTTAAATCAGAAAGGAAGCAATTAACTATGCAAATGGTGCTGAAGCCGGTAGTTATAATTGTATACACACACACACACACACACACACACACACACACACACACACACACTCAAACAGAACAATAATCGGATCAACCCCTCACATCTTTGTGTGTGTGTGTGTGTGTGTGTGTGTGTGTGTGTGTGTGTGTGTGTGTGTGTGTGTGTGTGTGTGTGTGTGTGTGTCTATGTGTGGGTGGAATGAAGACTAAGATATTCAATAATGATTTTTGCAAATATATATCCGCACACTCATCCTGTCTCCTGTTTTCCCTTCTCTCTTCTTTCTCGTTCTCTTTCTCCCTTCCCCTCACTTTTTTCTCCCTCCCTCTTCTCGTCATAGGTCTCTTTTCTCCCACTAGCTGCTTCTCACCATCTCTCCTATTACTATCATTTGCTCCCTATTTTTAATCTCTCTCGTTTCCATCTTTCTCTTTGTCTCTTTCATAGTCTCTCCTTTATTTATTTATTTTTTCCTTTTGTTCGCCCACTTTCTCTCTTTTCTTTCCACATCACCCCTTTCCCCGTTTTTTTTCTTTTTCCAGATAGGCTTGATTTAATTTCAGCCTGCTACCTTCAGCACCTAATCTGCATATGCACTTGTTTTCTCCTGCTGCTGCTTCTTCATGGAAAACACAAACACTGAAAGAAAATAAGGAGCTAGCTAGCCAGCCACCCAGCCAGCCAGCCAGATAGACAGCCAGCCAGCCACACAGACAGACAGACAGACAGACAGACAGACAGACAGACAGACAGATAGATAGGGAACTGGATTAATAATGCTCCACACCAGGTAATAAAAGTTTTCCTTTGCTTCCACATGTTTCCACATGTTTCTCTTTTTTTTTGGCTTCCACATGTTTCTCGCTTGTCAATCAGCTGGCTGTCGGCAGTAACCTGCAGCGGGCTGCTATGGCGACGGCGCTCTAGTGATGAGGAATGGCACTTTGGTGTTAACAGAATCCCGAATGTGGTAGAGATGTTTCTATTTCTGTAACCGCTATTTATTAAAGAAGCGCCACCCACTCTCACCCCCCCCCCCTATTCACTTTTTCACTTTCTCTCTCTTAGCCTCTATGTTTCAACAGTTCTTTCCATGTCTGTCTATTCACATCTCTCCATCTTTCTCTTTGTTCTTTCTCCACCTTCTCTCCTTGCTTTGCTTTCCGAAAGCACCCCACCATCTTCTTCTCTTCCCATTGCGCTCTGTCCATTTCTCTCCATCTCCCTCTGTGTCAGCCACATGTATACTAAATCTTTAGGTCTTATCTTTCTGCCACATTTTTCACCTTCCCTACTTGCTTCCTTCCGTCATCATCATCGCTCCACGGCTGATCCGCCGTATTAAATGCGTTCGAACAAACAAGTGCCAAACAATCAAGTCTAACATGGTGTTTCAGGTCTGGAGTAATCGGTGAAAACAACCATAAATCCACCATGTCTGCATGACAGCTGTGTGTTTGTGTGTAGGGAGTGTGGACTGGTGAATTAAGATGGAAAGCAAGGTAAGGATAAATAGAATGAGATCATAAGAAAGAGAGAGATAGAGAGAGAGATATCGAAAGAAGAAAGAGAGAAAGAGATGTCCTCGTACCTTTGTATGCTCCCAGAGAGATCACTGGCATCCTGTCTGTGGTGGAAAGAGAGAGAGAATCAAGATTAGTGAAAGTTCTTATATTTTTAGATATATATAGATGTGCTCACTGGGGTGTGTGTGTGTGTGTGTGTGTGTTTGTGTGTGTGTGTGTGTGTGTGTGTGTGTGTGTGTGTGTGTGTGTGTGTGTGTGTGTGTGTGTTTGTAGAGAAATCATGCATGGCCCTGGCCGCAAGTGCATTTGGAGCCTGCGTGATAACGTTTACTGCATACTTCACACAGACACAAGTGAATTCACAGATCTGCTTACAAACATACACACACACACACACACACACACACACACACACACACACACACACACACACACACACACACACACACACACACGCACACATTTTTCCTTTAAACACACCACACAGAGGGAGAGGGAACAGACATATGGAGTGTGTGGTGAGTTGCTGACTACAACCGGCAGAAATAAGCAGTGAAAATGAGAAAAGGGGAGACAGAAAACAAGTAGAAACTAAATCAAATTAACATGATAAAGAGAAAGGGGGTACATAGACAGAGAGAAAGAAAGAGGCAAAAGTGCTCCTCCCCCATTTCCTCCCTTTCCCATTTCCTGTATGACATCACTATCTATATCCAGAGCATAATCCATAAGTATGACTGCTTCACAGTTACAAAATATAAAAGTATTATGCTGACATATCACTCCAGCTGCAAGTAGCACACAGTGCTACTTTTGTGTGTTTGTGTGTGTGTGTGTGTGTGTGTGTGTGTGTGTGTGTGTGTGTGTGTGTGTGTGTGTGTGTGTGTGTGTGTGTCAATGTGCACAGTGGGTATTCTATGTAAGAGCAAGTCAAGCAGAGAGGAAGTGAGAGTAAAATTTGTGATTGTTCCTTAAACCAGGACGAATTAGTCCCGGAAGGACACAAAAACAGCGTACTTGAAAGAAAACAGCAGCAGAAAAGAAAATCGCATAAAGAAAGAGCGAGAGAGAGAGAGAAAGAGAGAGAGCAAATGAGAATGAAAGAAACAAATCAATTGGGGACCGGTCACATTGGCCAACCCTGTGCGTCACTTAGCACGACAACTGAACATGAGCTCTCGCTTCGAGCTCTCCTTCTCAATCTGACACACAACACACTAACCATATGTGTATGTGTGTGTGTGTGTGTGTGTGTGTGTGTGTGTGTGTGTGTGTGTGTGTGTGTGTACTTGCTGCTGCATGTTAATAAATTGGCCCCTAGTCGAAGGCACAAAGTGCGCACCGCTGCGGTTCTGACAGCACCCAGAGAAAAAAAAATGGACACACGCCATCTATTCTATTCGCTTATTAATAATGAGCTCTTCTTCCTTTTTTTTGCTCACTTTCTCCTGATGAAACGAGTGAGATGAAAAACGACGGCATATGCCGTGTCTGGCGTGCACGCACACAGAGTCCGCGCGCAGCCGGGACTTGCTTTTTGCATTTCAAAGACGCTCAGCAAGACCACTGGCTGCTGTCAGGCTAATACAGACACCAACAGCAAGGGCTGAGGAATAATGACGAGAACACACAAACACACACACACACATATATAGGTGCATTTATCAGCACTTACACCCAAAGGTGAGAAATGGCAACATAACCCTAACTGGCATATTAATGTACAATAGGCCTACACATTTCCTACATAGGCGTATACACTACAGTGATTATACATATACACACACTAATCATACACACACTCAACAGTGCATGCACACACACAGGCAGAGGTGAGAACAGACAAAGTGACAGCTTGGCAGCATCATAAGCGCTTGTGTCATTTGCTACATTAAAGCCTCAATAATACACACACACATATGCACTCACACACACACACACACAAACTAAATACACTGTTGGGCTGTCAGCAAGAAGACTGATGGTGTAAACAGCTCGCCGTTTCGCCCGTTCTCTCGGCACCCGATCAACCAGCAGTCCGACACATACACAATTCGGCTAATTCCGTTAATTTATACGAGCTAACCGTAGCTAACGGGCGGAACTAACTGCCATTTGGAGTTAAACTTCAGCATCTGCTGAGGGACACTTCACCGAGCGAGTGCCACGTTCTCTGCTTGTTTCATAATGTGGCTGAAAACGCACTTCTCCGTTCAGAAGGAAAGTACCTCATCAAAATAATGCAGGAGAAAGCTAATGTCTCTTTGTCTCTGTCTTTCTCTCCGTGGTACTTTTCTCGCTTCCACAACATCAGGGGTCATGATCATTTTATTAGAAATTGAACTCATTCGTGTGCCTTTTTAGCTCTCCATCATCAACACACATACCGCATAAATATGAGGTCATGCTTAGGGTTGCACAATTCAAGGCATTTTCCAGACTGGAAACTTTCCATGGAAATTCATGGGAATATATCGGAATTAAGAGGAATGATTGGGAATTAACTGGAGATTTACAGAATTGCAGGTTAGCCAGTAACAAAAAACTTAAATGTAGTTGGAAAAAAATCTTGCATGGTAATCTTGTTTCAAACAACCAGATACAATTCAATTTCAGTTGAATTTCTACCCTGCATATTTATCAATCACATGCACACAGCACACTTACTGCATGGCTTCTGAGGCCACGCCCTCTACATGCACTGTGTATTGCTTCATGTAACAACACAAATTCATTTTATGAATCCTGCAAAAAATCTAAAAGAAAATGATATCCATCTTGTTGAGTATTCACATAAATTACATAAATATTACATACATTTATGTATAAAACTTCCTTGTGCTTTGTGTAAATGTACACAATTTGAGCTCTTCTTACATGGTGTGTACATCACTTGATCATCATTTTCATCCAGTCACTTGAAATCTACAGCAGGATTTGAGTCTTTTGAGTCTTTTGAGCGAGTCATTCCAAGGACTAGCATGCTCACTCTAGCATTATGATTCTCTTACTCCTTCACATTAAGTGCATTATTCTGCTCAGGGTCACTCCGAATCCCACGAACACTCAGTGTAACAGTATAAGACGGAAATGCAACACAGATCAGATGCTGGTCCATTTTAGCGGTACACATTACGTGAAATTATTAGCCAGAGTACCGCTATAAGCAAAAGCTTCAATTACCATTCACTCTTACACATATGTGCAAGAGAGCTAGCAAGCTAACAGCAACTGTTGCAACTTGCTAAACCTTGCATTTAAATGCTGTTTTTGTAGACGACCTGATTATTTGATGCCATTATCGTTGATATCATTAGCTAGTGAGCAGCATAGGACAAACTTGAACTGTAGAAACACACTAAAAACAAACCAATGCTAGCTGTAAAACATTAGCTTCTACTATAAAATGATTAGCCTAAATTGTCCCCTCAAGACATCAAGCTGTGTGGAACAGCTGTAAAATGTCCAAAAGAAATCTGCTAATTTGGTGTCCATGTCATATGTCTTTTGTTACTAGAAATAACATTAACTATGCAGGCAGCGTGGTCTATGTAATACAAACCATCAGATTTCAATGTTAGCACAAGCTTAGAAGGTTGGATAAATTATGGGGTTTGTAGTATCACGACCTAATGCACACCGTTAAACTGTTTATCAGGGCCGAATGTAGTGATAAAGGAATCAATTAGAAAGCAATTAGTTCAACCTGGGAAAAACTTCTAATGCTTTCAAAGGCATTGGAGTAAAAAAAAAAACTAAACTAAACAAAAATGAAACATGAAAAAAGAACATGCATATGTTTATCAATTCACAATTCTTCACTTTTGCTTAATGTAACCCAGATGATTTGTGGTTTCCATGCAAGATTTCAGCATAAACTTTTGTAAAAGCTAAAAAAAAAAAAAAAAAAAAAAAAAAGCCACAATTTGGCCACAAAACCATTGGCTGTTGAACGCAGGGAAGAGCATTTGGTTCCAGTTTAGGATAAGTTATGATTTGTGGCTTGTGCATGTGTGTGTGTAAAGTGCCAATGCTGAGGTCATTCCAGCTGTGCTGTGTGTGTGACTGAATGTGTGTGATTCGATCAGGTCAAACTAAAGCTGATACTCCCATAGCGCTTGCTCAATCTCCCAAAGAGTGTGTGAGTTGAGTACAGGTGTGGCACTGGAAACACAAACACACAGTTGAATCTGAAATCATTGTTGGATCTGTGAACCCTGGACCACCGAGTGCGCTGTATGAACGAGGGAACTTTGCACAACCTCACCACCATTTTACTGCATTAGAACATGGAGGATTTAGACAACACAATGATTATTGTAATACGAGATCAATTAGAGACACAGGAAGTAGGGGTTCTGAGCATCCTGTAGCAGTGTCCCTTTTAAGCATTATATGGTACTCGAATATTAATGAAGAATAAAATTGCATGCCATATATAAATAAAGATTTTATGATATTTTAATAATAATAATATATCAGTGTAAATGTGAATCTGCTTACACTAACATACAGTTCAGCGTCAGTTCAACAGCAAGTAGAACATTTTCAGAGTTATATATGATAGAGGGAAAACTTCGGACTCTAACGTGCCTCAGCACCCGTGCCCTTATTTACGCAATTTTTCTGAAGTAGTTGAAAAGATAGTGTTGGGCTCATGAAAATGTTTATAGATATCAATCAGTGTTTGACTCATTAATATCATTCTATTAATAGATTGTTGTGCTAAGAGTAAGAGTTTTTAACACATAAACTGAGTTGATTAAGCAAAGAGTCTTGTGCCATACAATTATAGCCATAATAAATCAGAGTACTTTGGATATATAAGTAAATTTTAAAGGCAAATACTTTTGTACTTTTTCTCAAGTGAAAGTTTGTACTATTATTGGAGTATATTTTACCTAGCTTATCTCTACTTTAACTCCATCCACCACTGCTGAATTTACATGTTTCAGAATGAGACAATCATATTGACAGTAAAATGAGTAATCAATATGCAAAATACAGTTCGGTTTCGGTGTAAAAATATTAGAGAGATATACAGTGAAATAGAAAATAAATGACATTTAAATAAATATTTTTGCTGTTAAACCTTCACCTTTTAAAGATTTACCTCATTGCCAAAACAGTGTGTTGAATCTTTTTAACATGGCGTGGAGGCAGCTTGAAATCGGTTTCTTCTCACAACAAGTTTTATTTTTTTATTTTCCTTTCTAGCTACATAGTTACAATTCATTTAAAACACAAAATATAATCATAACGGTAGCCAAAACATGTAAAGTTCAGGTGCCTGGTAACATTTAGGGTAGTCTATGCAAACACAAATTACCTTGGGACAACAACACAACTTGCATGAGTGAACAGTCGAAGAGGAAGCATGCCCCGGTGAGCTCCTTTTGTGCATTAATGTCAAACTGATGAGACAAACTGACAGGCGTTAATGTAGCCATTAGCACGAAAAAGGCACACTTTAGAAGATGCTTTCATCTGTCGTAGTACAGTATATTGGTATTTTCAATGTGTGTGCCGTGTGCTAGGAAGCAAGTTCGCTTTCTGTAAGTTCACTTGAGGTCAGTGCATGCTTTCTAACACATACAATATAAGCCATGTTGATCACTTAACCCAAAATCCCCATAAGATTTTTATTTAAGTATAATTAGACAATGAAAAGATTAGACGATAAGCCTTTATGGGATTTCAAATAAATGGGTTCCATCTTCTGATGGCTTTTTTCAAATTTTAAAAATAACTTTTGAATATTAGGGACATCTACTAGTGCAACTGATTTTTTTTTTTTTTAAGTAAAAGTGGACATGAAAGTTAAGGAAGCGTGTTAAAAGAAGGTCTTTCATTGAATCATTAAAGATCTCAGTGACCAAAAACCTCTTCTCTAAAGCACCGTAATTAAAAATTGCACCTTTAGGCTAAAGTCAGTTATAATGATAATTACAAAGCGAACGTTCATCAGTCACTTTCATTCTGCCGTGACACCAGTTAGTGGCCTATAAAGTAACTGGGTCATAGAATGTGGGGTGTATTAATGAGCTGCACAGGAAGGCAAACTGGGATGTGCACATTAGAGCAGCCCTCCTCAAGTCAAAGCTATAAACTCACTCCACTTTGCCTCGTTACGCCTCCCATTTCTCATAAAGAACGAGCGAGAAAGAGACAGACAGCGAAAGAGAGAGGCATAGAGAGAGGAGGGAGTTCTGAAATACATCGATAGGCCTCATTTGACAAGAACCGCTTAAAGGATGCATTTACTCATGTAAACCCAGATTTCTCTCACTCTCACTTTCACACATAAAACACACGCATACACACACAGCAAATTACATAAGCTTAAGGGGGAAAACGACAATCTCATTCATCATTCTCTCTCTCTCTCTTTGTCTCCATCTTTCCTTCTTATCTATCTTTCAACTAAGCTCCATTACTCATCACCCCCACAGTCAAAAGTTTATGAGGCATTATAGTCCTAAATATTACAGTTTTTCTTCCCAAAATAACGTAACACACTATGCCTGCGTAATATTGGAAGGTTGAGCATTTATAACTGTTAATGTGATTATAGCAATCTGGCAATTTTACAGAAGCAGTACTGACACACATGGTTTTGTAAATAGATGTGCAGATCTCGTTTTCTTTCTTTTACAATTCAAACTTCTTCTATTACACTCGAATCACCAGGCAATATGTCCATGTGTAAGTCAGTGTGCCTAGTGTAGGTCCTAGTGATACATACATATACTAATCAGCTTTTACAAATATTTATATATGTACTCACTAAGCATTGAGTCAATCCTTAAATTGGAGTTTAGGAATATTAATTAATAATATAATAAGTGCTTATAGGTTGATCTTTTATTCAATCTCAGTGGCTTGAATTTCCAGATTAAATATACTAACGTAAAATCTGGCACATGTTCATGTGTTACACAACAATATTGTGGCCCAGCAGTGATTGTATACCGACTTCGATGGTTGCCTCGACACACACAAACGCAGCAGTGCATTACCTGATGGCAGGACACTGGAGGGCTGCCAAATAGCGATCCTGCCAAATAAAACTTCTGCCAAATAGCGCCACTGCCAAATAATGACCCGCCCGAATAACACAGCAATTCTCCCGCTGACACAGGACCTGACACGAGGAAGCATCTCCAACTGAGCGGATCAGACACACACACACACACACACACACACACGCACTCACGCATGCACACACAATGTGCACTTACATGTACACACTGCTTGTTCCTGGCCAGTTTTCTCTGCCTATTACTCCAGCCATATACAGATGATTGGCCTCAAGCTTTTGCCCTATATGTGCATGTTGTATGTTTTTGTGTGTATGTGTGTGTGTCTGTGTGTGTGTGTGTGTGTGTCTGTGTGTGTGTGTGTGTAAGTGTGCGGGAAAGCACCCTGCCATGGGGAGTTGCTGCTAGCTTTGGGCTGCATTAACTGCCCTACTTTTGTTACAGCTTTACCCCTACACTAACATACAACACACAACACACACACTAACCAAACTCGCAGCTACACGCCCACTCCATATAGACCATTCTGTGTGTGCTTGTGTGCATTTTGTTCTGTATGAGAGAGGAAGAGAGAGAGGGAGAGAGAGAAAGAGAGAGAGAGAGAGAGAGAGAGAGAGAGAGAGAGAGAGAGAGAGAGAGAGAGAGAGAGAGAAGCTAGCAAAGTGCATTCAACCATACAGCTTATGCTCTTGAGCAATAAGGGCCTCTTAAAATGAAACACTCACACTTACTCTCTCTCTCTCTCTCTCTCTCTCATTCTCTATCTATCTCTCACACACAGACACACACATACACACACAAAAACACAAACCTCAGCAGCTGTGCACTGTAATAAGAGCGCTCTGGGACTGCTGGTGAAATGAACAGACGCTCATGGGCAGATTTCTCACTATAAGACCCCAGACAGATCCCAGTTAGTAATGCTAGAACAGCACGCTAATTAGCACAACGCTTCACAGGTCCATCACGAGTGAGGGAAAAAAAAGAACAAGCCTATTTAATATTAAAATTACCAGAGCTGTAATAAAAAAACAATACAAATAAACAGAAAAGGAAAGAAAAAAACAACCCTAAGTAAAAAATACATTGTTGTAGTTGAGTTGACGTACTGTGTCAGGTATACACTCGAACCCGGTGGTAGAAATGCCCACAGGGTCAGCACGTGCATAAGCTCTGTCTCTGAATGCTCCTCAACCTCAGCTACATCATAATTGGGCATAATTGGCCTCCAAGATTTTTAAACCTGCACACACATTTTTACTCCAGTCCACAAATGTCCACAAGCACACTTCAAAAGTTCAAGTTCAGGTTTATCTCCAGAGCGTTTTTTCAATGGAAAATGTCTCAAAGCAGCCTTACAGAATAAAAAAAATAAAAAAATAAAAATAAATTTAGATATAAGTGATTTATGTGTATTTATGCCCAATAAGCAAGCCTTAGAGAGGAATCAGACTCAAAAGGGGAATCCATGCTCATTTGGGTGATACCAAGAGTGTGATTATAAATCATAAAAACAATACACAGTAGAGTAAAAAAAAAAATACCATGAGCACCGGAGTGTGCAAACATTAGTGATGTCCTTTCTACAGTCTCATACTGTCAGTTGAAGTTGTTCAACCAGGAGCTCGGAGCAACTCATAAAATAGCTTAACCTCTGAGATCATTATAGATCCAACACCAGCTTTTCCATGCCAGAGCCTTTAAATGTTCAATAATGTAGAAACAGCAGATGTAGAATGTTATTTTTTTGAGTAGCAATTAAGACGTTATGGCACTGGTACATGTGGCGCTGGTACATGTCTAGATGGTTCGGGATGTTTGCGGGGTCGGCATCTAATCTTTGAAGGTCAATAATCTTCATGAGGTGGGACACAACTGGAGCTGGTGCAACCTCTGGATGCCTCCGGATTGGTAGAGAAAGAGAAGCAGTGGAGAGAGATTAGCGTAGCTGCTTTTCATACTATTAGCAAGCTAATAACAAGATAATAATGTGCATTTGATCACATGTACTGGAGCACAAGGTTATGATATGTGATGTGTTTTGTGTGTGTAGGCCTTGCTAAGAGATACGTCTTTTATCTTACGCTTACGTCTTTAATCTTACGCTTACACTGGGATTGCGTGTCTGAGTCTTGAACACTGTCAGGGCGGCTATTTGAAAGTTAAGGAGCTAAATGTGAGAATGTTCTACCACCTTTAGTGGACTTTGCTATACTAGGAACGACTGGAACTCTGGAATTTTATGATCTCAACGAGCATGAAGGATTGTAGCGTGTTAGAAGACTGGATAGATACATGGGAGCTAAACCATTTAGGGCTTTGTTAGTAAGTAGCAATAGTTTGTAGTAGATTTGAAACTTAACAGCTAGCCAGTGTAGGGATGATAAGATTGGGGTTATATGGTCATGTTTTCTCGACCTTGTGAGAATTCTGCTGCATTCAACATTTTTCCAGTGAAGTGAAGGGAATTATAAGAGCAAATTGGGACTAAATGTGGAAGCGATGCTTAAACAGCACAATTGAATTGAATGGTTTACTGGTGGTAAGGAGTGAAAAGCTTGATGAACAATAAATGATAAAAAAAAAGCTCTATTCTATAATATACCTTGATTAATTGTTTGGCGCAAAACTTCGGTTAAGTTGAAAAAGTGTCTATATAAGTCTTCTTGGGTTTTGTTTTATATTTTATATTTGCCTGTTTATTTTCTGTGTGGTTATTTTTTTAATATTCATGTAGGTTGTTTTTTTTCAAATAAATTTATTTCAAGATTTGTTTTAATATTGTTTATTTGAAATGAAGTTAACCACAACACTTGTTTCAATCTTTTGCCCATTTTTCCACTTATTGATCTAAAATGCCTATAATTCTGTAACTGACCACAGTATCAGGACTAGTGATTTATAATGGTGCTTTTCTTTTTTTTTTTACTAAATCTGGATTAGATGTTGTGAGGCAAAAATAAGAAATTATTTTCTTTCTCTGTGCTATTATTTTTATTGTATAACAGTAAATTGCTAAATAATTGGGCTATACTGTAAAATGAACTATAAAATGAATACAAATTGCAGCCAATTTTGAAATGTTCAGATTTTCCTAAAAGAGAAAGATGATAATTGTTTAATTTGATAGTTATTATGTTATTACTTCAAACTCTAAACTCAGTAATAATAACAATAATAATAATAATAATAATAATAATCATAATGATAATGATGATGATCATCATCATCATCATCAATATAATCATCATCATCATCATCACCTTTATAATACACAGAGCACATTATGCAAATGTATTAAGAGCTAACCATGACCTATTACTAATAATCTCCACATGAAACCTGCAATACATGTTTAATAAGTCTCTCTCCGCCTCTTTTTTTTTTCTCCGTCCACAGTACGGTCATGAACTTAGATGTCACCCTGAATTAGAAAGGGCGTTCTGGGTAAGAAATGTCAGCGCTTAATCCTCTTTAATAAGATCATATGATGATTTCATCTCTGATTATAGTTTAAATTGGCCTTCATATGAGCATCGTAATCCCATTGTTCCTCAGGGAGTGAGGAGAGTGATGATCCTCTGAGAGCCTGGACGCTTTATGAACCGTTTCTGCACTTATGGCCATGACATTAAAGCGGAGATGAACTTTAATAGCACAGCTGGAGAAACCGAAACGTATTTTGGTGATCCGGTATGATAGTTCGCACTGACTACTTAGTCATGGCTGGTTTTCATCCACTGTTTCCAACCATAGATCTATCAGTACACTGCCCTTGAAGGTATACTATGGTTCATTAATGATCTATTCAGCTATTGATGTAGATTGTATGTGTGTAGGTTTTATATATCCAATTATTTTGTCACACTGAACGCAAGGCAGGATTAGGCTGTTGTCATGCCTTAATAAACGTGCAATTCCCCAAACCACAGCAATGTTTTTGATAGATATAAAGCTGAGAGATCTTGCACACATGCATAGATCTCTCGCTGCTCGTTTGCACACAGCACTATCAAAATAGCACTAAAAGACAAAGAAAAATAAGTGAGCAGAAAAGAAGGATAAAAGTTACAAACAAACTGTGCCAATTAGCAGAGCTGCATTCATCCTTGTGCGGTTGTGCATGTTTGAGCGAAAGTTCAATGTAGCAAGCATAAAAAAAAATGCAGGCATTTTCAAATTACCTGAGCTATTTCAATTAAGCTTTAATGAAGAGTACAAGTAGAAAGTGTGTGTGTGTGTGTGTGTGTGTGTGTGTGTGTGTGTGTGTGTGTGTGTGTGTGTGTGTGTGGTGTGCTTTTTATGAAAAAAAAAAGCAAAGGCATTGAGCATTTTCCCGGTGCAAAGAGGAGGGAAAAAACAGTACTGGCAACGACACAAAACACACTTGAAATCCCCGTGAGAGCCAATCAGCAAATCAGTATCAATTAAGCTGGAGGAGCCGACAAAACGGACAAGTCGCTTTGTTTTAACTAATGAAGTCTGACGAGGATCCGCATACACACACGGCATCCCTGGGAAAACAGCAAAGCATGCCACAGATGGCCACGGCTTTGCGGTGCACACTTATACACATCTACATATATACAGTATCTCACAAAAGTGAGTGCACCCCTCTTATTTCAGAAACCTTTTTAGTATATCTTCTCAAGGGAAAATACTATAGAAATGAAACTTGGATATATTTTAGTGAATAAGCTGCTTGTATAGCTGGCAACAAAAGTGAGTACACCCTAAGTGAAAAAGCCATTTGCCGTATTCATCATGTTTATGTTTTTGTCTGCTTGACAGGACAAATGTGTGTATCTTATATTAGAGCAGGTAAAATTTGGAACAATTTGCTTTGAGTAAAAGTCTCTCATACTGACCACTGGATGTTCAACATGGCACCTCATGGCACAGAACTCTGAGGATTTAAGAATTAGAGTTGTTGCTCTGCAAAAAGATGGCCAAGGCTATAATAAGATCGGTAACACCCTGAAACTGAGTTACAGTACAGTGGCCAGGATCATACAGAGGTTTTCCAAGAAACCGATCAAAGAAGTTGAGTCCTCGTGCTGTGCGTCAGGTGCAGAAGCTGCTTCTAAAAACAGACACATGAGTGCTGCCAGCATTGCTTAAGAGGTTGCAGAAGCGGAAGGTCCGCTTGTCAGTGCTCAGCCATATGCCGCACACTGTCCCAGAAGGGAGCCTCATTTGAAGCTGGTTTACAAAAAAGCCCACAAATAGTTTGCTGAAGACACATGTGTGGCAACACCCTGGTGAGAAGTACCAAGAAAATTGTGTCTTGCCTACAGTCAAGCATGGTGGTGGTAGCATCATGGTCTGGGGCTGCATAAGTGCTGCTGGTACTGGGAAGCTGCGGATCATTGAGGGAACCATGGATTCCAACATGTAATGTGACATTCTGAAGCAGAACATGATGCCCTCCCTTCTAAGATGAACAGCAGTTTTCCAACATAATAACGACCCCAAACACATCGCCAAGATGACAACTGCCTTGCTAAGAAATCTGAAGTTGAAGGTGATGGAGTGGACAAGTATATCTCCAGACCTGAACCCTATTGAGCACGTGTGGGGAAGGTGGAGAAGCACCATGTTGTGGATTATGGAGAAGTAGAAGAGGATCCCAGAAACAACATGTGAAGATCTGGTGAATTACATGCCAAGGAGGATCAAGCAAATACAGACAAATAGACAAGTGCAGGTTCTCTGGTTTTACTGACCCCTAATGCAGGCAAACCAAAGCAATATTTAGAAACAAGGGAATAAACATAAAATCAGGAGATGGTTAAACCGCTGATCAAAGCAAGCAGGGCAGCATTGTAAATATTAATCACTACATTTATAGGTGCTAAGTAAGAATCATTAGTAAATAAGTGTACAGTAATAAGTATGTGATGAGCTACAGTACCAGGCTGTGGATCATGGGAGTTCAAGTCTATAGACAGGGGTTTGACACACTCATATTTTAAAGAACCTGCATGCACTACACTAGTACATTGTAATCAACATCAATATTACTACTACTATAATAATAATAAGAAAAAAAAGAAGAATAACAAAAATACTAATCATCTTATGCAAAGATGCAATTCAAAGTAATTTACATTAGAAATATAATTTATACATAAAAATATTTATAAAGACATTTCTGAAATAAACAATATAAACAACATTTACTGTGCATTTAAAATACATGAGCATTGGCAAGAAAAGAGTTAAAAACAAATCCAACACCCTCTCGCAATGCAAAAAAAAAAAAAAAAGGTAAAAAAAAAGGTCCAGTTCAGGCAGATCAAATTACGGGTTGCTTGGATTGACTACTAGAATGCTTAGAGCTGTTCAAGGTCAATAGGAGCGTTCATAATACTGAGAGCCTTCGCACTGAAAACCTCAGTGGCTGCTGGAGGACCACTTTAAAAGCTGATTTGCCCAAGTCACTATCAAGAGTGGTACTGTAGATACTATGAAGGGCCACTGCTGTTATGCAAAGATCTGAACTCCTGTAACCTGATCATCACTAAGAATTGACAAGCTTTAGCTTCCTTGTATATTTGAATAAGGGAACAATGCAAATGCGGAATAGCAATACGACTACTACTGGGAGGTGGGGTGGTGCAGGGTTTTGTTATGTTAGTGTTAAATCTCCAAAAAAGCAGATATATTTTTTAAGTTCAACATTTCTGGTTGCAATTCATGTAGCCAAACTTATGCTTAGTGTGATGACTGGATTAGAGAAAAGAGATAAAAGGAAAGGCAATGTCGCCCTGCTGCTGAATTTCTTCGAAGAGAATCGAGAGCATTGTTCAGACTAAAAACCAAGACAAGAGCATTCAGGCCAATGATGTTTGCAAATCAGCTGATTGTTAGCTGACTGTTAGCAAATTGAATAAAACAAGAGCTACATCACATCCATGTTAAAGACACAAGCTGGACGTCTACATAAAAAAATGGAGGATTCTCCAAAATACATGAGGCAGAATCTAGAAGGACAGAGGGGAAAAAAATCCAACAAAGTAGGACAGAGAGCCAACTGAATAGGAAGAAGAGGATCAAAGTTGCCAGTCAACAGGAATCCAGCTGCCGCAAGAAGTCGACTTAGTGAAGAAACAGCAGCTGCTTGGATCCTTTTACCCATAATCCAACACTTAGGCACTGTACAACAGGCTATGAAATTCCATTAACTTGATGAGACTTGAAACATTGAGGTGTATATCCAAACAATACCCCATACAGATGAACTGATAAGACAATGCTGCAACAGAGTCTGAAGTGCTATGAAAGAGAAGGTTGCAGAATAAGCACTTTCATAGAATAAATCACTAGAAAGCTAGAGAAAGAAGTATAGCTGCATTGGGTCAATTCTACAAAGGCCTGGAAAGCACAATACACAAATAATTCAGGATTTAGTAGAAGGTTTCAGACAGTAAGCAGAAACAGTATGCGCTGACAGCATTCACTGTACAACCAAGTGTGAGGAAATCGAAACATAAGAACCTGCAAGAAAAATACAGGTTTAATGGCTTTAGGAGAACAAACATGAGGAATCCAAAAACAACTGGGATTTAAGTATAAAGACAGATGAACAAGTCAAAGCACATCAACCAAACATTGTGCTAATAGATAAGGAGCTGCAATAATGGTTAGAAAAATGGTAGTCCCAAGAGATAACGTCAGACTAATAGAATATGAAAAGCTAGTGATTCTTTTAGGACTAATAGTGGAACACATGAGAATGCAAAAGGATAAAATCATGATGTCCTCACTGATGATGGGAACAATCAAGATTCTAACATACAAATTGAACACTCTGTCTATAAGGTCTATTTGATCTTGTCTTTAAGTGAAGAATTTTATAAATACTATATACTGTGTGTATTTTACAAGTAATAGTTTTTCCAGGGACCTTGAATGTTCAGTCTGGTATTTATATAGGCAGAATTTCTTCATAAACATAAAAGCTTGTAAGGTTTCACTATGCAAATACAGGATTCAGAATACAAGAAGGAAGTAGGGTGTGTCCATTTTGCATATTCAAAAAATGCAAAGATACAAGTCCTGATGTGGCTTTGAGTATTCTGTTGTCTAACGCCATTGGTGCTGAAATGATACAATGCAAAAAGATTCCCAACAAAGCCTTTATATTCAATATTCAGGAAAACCATGATCGTTTTGATTTCAATAACAATGAACATTCACTATTAAAATTAAATAAAAATAAACACGATCTGGATTCACAAACACAATCTAATATTGTATTATAATATAATCAGATATTAATACAATAAGCCCACAGCTGTGAAATCTCGAAAATCGAGTTATGATTGGCCAAGCGGGGAATTTCGATAAACAACCAGAATAAGATTTTGGATTCGGATGGCTCTCGGATCCGTTCACAATTAATCACGAGCTTCATTACAGAACAACAAACAAATTTAAATATTCAACGACGGTTTTGTGTAAATGATTAACGAAGCTGAAAAGACGTCTGTTGCTTTGCAGCATGCAGTGGTTAAGAATGTATACTGAGCAGACGGATAAGAATTGTTGAGTTTTAATGGTTGCTTTATGAGTTGAGATGAAAATCATCTGTTGTCAGTGGAAAAGAAATAAAGCAGTGTGACATTCAACTGTATGTAACTACATGTGTGTGTGTAAATGAGTGTGTAGGTGTGTAGGAATGTTCTTGGGTACTGCTTGAAGCATGGGCGCTTGTGACAGTGTGTGTGTGTTCACTGTAGTAATGACTCCCAGTGGGAGCACAATGCAGTCTGTCTTGTTGTAGGGACAACATGACAGGAGAGAAAGAGAGGGGTGACGGCTGTTCTCTTCTGCAATGGACAGTAATTGGGCAACCATATCAAGCCACACATACACACACTGTCATACCCACATGCATGCCAGCCACATCCTATCAGGATCTCCACACAGTGACCATTAGCCTGCTTTGGCCTGTTCAGGAGCCAAACAGGCAAAATGTGTTTACGAGGCACAAATGCATACCCAGCGTGTAAACAACACTGACACCTAAACGATGCATGGAGATTGGCTTTGACGTGTCTGTGACAGAACGGCACGAGGCGGCGGGAAGTAATTAACATTATGCTCCTTAAGTGTCGGACAAATGCTGAAAGAAAAGGAAAAACAGAAAAACAGTAGAAGAACAGTCAGACTATGGCAGAAAAAGAAGCTACATTTGCAAAACGGGAAAACAAATCTGTACAAAAATCTACATCTGCCTTGCTGATGTAAAGCGATTGTGAGAGGCTGCCGTGGGTGGCGGATTACATAAGGGAGATCGGCCTGGGCATTCAGGTGAGTGCCTCATTCTGCATGCCATGACAGGCTGGAACGCAGGAGGCGGAAACACTATGCCCAGTAATGGATTTACCAAATTACCCATAATTCTCTGCACCGGTCCACCAGGGTCTGATTCATCCTAATCAGAGCAGCTGTGTGACGGGGAGTTTCACTCCGATCCTAATCTAACACACCTGAGTCCAATATGTAGATCAAGGCTGTGTTACAACACCGGTCTCAGTGCCCCCTTGGTGACTACGCCTAATCACTCAAGTGTGTTGCAAAGAGCAGATTTTTCAACAGGAACATGACAGAAAAAGGAAGTGAAGTTTCCTTAGAGATGTAGAACCTAAATGTATTTGCAGACGCTGTATAGTGCTATATAGCATAGCGCCGTTAGTTGCTTAGCTACTGTTCTCGAATTATAAAGCAAAGAGTAGATTTTTTTACACGTTTGATCTAGCGATGAAACAATTCTTCGAGTAATTGAACACAAAAATGCATTGAGGCTAATTCTTTTATATACCATTATATGCTTCGTTTAGTCCATTTAACTGCACAAGAAGCACTGTGTTTCCCCACAGACCATTATTACTGACGCACCATCCGCTAAACTCTGGAGCGTTCTGGAGAGGTAAAGTTTTTTCTCACAATTTCGACTTTATTTCTTGCAATTGTGACTATTTATTTTTTTATGTGGCAGAAACAGGCTTCCGTACAACATAAAAGATACTGCAGAATGAAAACAGGGAGAAAACAGCGAGGGTCGAGGAGAAGATTCAGGACAAAAATAATGACAGAAAGTTTCCAAAGTTTGGGATCGTTTCAAATTAAAACATGAAGAAAACACAGTGCATTTACATTTAAATTTAAATACA
Source organism: Silurus lanzhouensis (assembly GCA_039877035.1). Classification (NCBI taxonomy): domain Eukaryota; kingdom Metazoa; phylum Chordata; class Actinopteri; order Siluriformes; family Siluridae; genus Silurus; species Silurus lanzhouensis. Next base: position 1,311,587 of record JBCEWE010000478.1, read on the forward strand.
TTTAAATTTTTTAAAAGCAATTTCAAATGGATTTTTGTTTCTATTTATTTTTTTTATACATTTGTATTTGCATTTTGATTAAATATGGCAATTAAATAGATTAAATAGGTTTTGTTTTCAGTGATATTCAGTGAAAAAGTACTTATCCGATTACTCGATTATTCGATGGAATAATCGGTAGAATATTTGATTGCTAAAAAAAAAATCTATCATGATTGATCATAATATTTAAAAGAATATAACCCATGAATGATGAATTGATTTACAATCAATTTCCTCCAATTTACTATACAGTGCCTATCAAAACACCTAGTCATTTATAGTTTTTTGAGACAAATACATGTTTCTTTTGTTTTAATTAAAAGGCAAAAAAAGTTCTGTGGACAAATGAGAGCAAATTTGAAATGTAATATAGAGATATATTATAGATAGAGAACAGGAGAGAAGATGTTAGCTAAATGGTTTGGGGTTGTTTTGGAGCAGTGAAGGTTGGAGACTTATTCCAGGTGAAAGGAATACTGATCCAATATGGCTACCATTTCATATTTCAACACCATGGAATTCCAGCTGGACTGGCTTATTTAAACCAAACACAATAAAACAAGGCAATAACCCAACGCATATGTCTAAGCTCTGTAAGCATTATTTAGAGAGTAGTCGGCTGGACTGTTATCTATTATGGAATGGCCTGTCCAGTCACCACACCTAAATCCTATTGAAATGCTTTGGGATAAACTAAAACACAAGGTCAAAAAAAAAATCTCCAACTAGTGAAGAACACCTCTGCCAAGTTTTACAAGAGGCACTGCAAAGTATTTCAGCTCAATGGTTGTCGAAACAAACTGTCCAGATACCAAGATTGTGTAAAGCTCTTATTCATGCTAAGAGAGGATTTTTCAATGAATATAAGTTTA
>JBCEWE010000478.1:1317500-1347500 GCA_039877035.1 Silurus lanzhouensis
GGATGTTAGACACATGGTGCTTCTACACCTTCCGTTTGAGGATGCCCCACAGGTGCTCAATAGGGTTTAGGTCTGGAGACAAACTTGGCCACTCCATCACCTTCACCTTCAGCTTCCTCAGCAAGGCATTTGTCATCTTGGCGGTATGTTTAGGGTCGTTATTATTTTTCTGAATGGAGAGCATTATGTCTTGCTTCAGAATGTTACAGAACATGTTGGAATCCATGTTTTCCTCAATAAACCGCAGCTCCTCAATACCAGCAGCACCCATGCAGCCCCAGACCATGATGCTACCACCACCATGTTTGACTGTAAACAAGACACAATTTTCTTGATACTTCTCACCAGGGCATTACAACACATGCTGGACACCATCTGAGCCAAACAAGTTCAGACAACAGTACATGGTTCCAGTAATTTATGGTCTTAGACAGGTTGCCTTCAGCGAACTGTTTGCATGCTTCTTGTGAGCCAGCTTCAGAAAAGGCTTCCTTCTGAGATGATGGTTAAGCAAACCAGCTTGTTGCAGTGTGCGGCGTATGGTCTGAGCACTGATGAGCAGACCTTTTGCTTCTGCAACCTCTAAAACAATGCTGGCAGCACTCATTCATCTGTTTTTAAAGCCAGATTCTGCTCAAAGCACCACATTTTAACTGCTCTAATACAAGATACACAAATTTGTATTGTCAAGCAGACAAAAACATGAACATGGTGAATAGGACACGTGGCATTGCATGGTTAAACCACATACAGCTGTTATCACTTAGGGTGTACTTACTTTTGTTGCCAGCTATTTTGGCATTATGTTGAGTTATTTTCAGAGAACATCAAATCTATACTGCTATGCAAGCAGCACATTGGAAGTGTGGCCTCTATGCCTGTTTTTGTCCATTAAAGGAAGTGTGGCCTCTGTAACTGTCAAGTCCAGTAAAGTAGGTGTAGACTCTATGCTTGTCAAGACCAGTAAAGAAATTTTGGCCTTGTTGCCTATCAGGTCTAGTAAAGGAGGTGTGGCCTCTATGCCTATCAGGTCCAGTAAAGAAAGTATGGTATCTATGCCTGTTAGGTCCAGTAAAGAAAGTATGGTCTCTATGCCTGTGAGGTCCAGTAAAGAAAGTATGGTCTCTATGCCTGTGAGGTCCAGTAAAGAAAGTGTGGTATCTATGCCTATCAGGTTCAGTAAAGAAAGTATGGTCTCTATGCCTGTTAGGTCCAGTAAAGAAAGTATGGTATCTATGCCTGTTAGGTCCAGTAAAGAAAGTATGGTCTCTATGCCTGTGAGGTCCAGTAAAGAAAGTATGGTCTCTGTGCCTATTAGGTCTAGTAAAGAAAGTGTGGTATCAGGTTCAGTAAAGGAGGTGTGGCCTCTACGCATTTCAAGTCTAGTAAAGGAAGTGTGGTCTCCATGCCTGTCGGGTCCACTAAAAACGGTGTGGCCTCTATGCGTTTCAATTCTAGTAAAGGAAGTGTGGCCTCAATGGCTGTCAGATCCAATAAAGGAGGTGTGGCCTCTATGCCTATAAGCTGTAATGAAGAAAATGTGGCCTCTATGCCTGTCAGTTACAGTGAATTAGGTGTATTTAAATAGTTTGAAATGCTTTGTATTTAAACATATATTTCATACACTGGATTCTTGTTAGGAAAAAAAAACTACCCCCCTGGTCCTTTTCCTAAAACTGCATACTACATGACATGGACAAGTTGAGGCATAGTGCAGATATTTGACATTACATGATTAGTGAGTAAAGCATATGTGTGTATGTGTGTGTGTGTGTGTGTGTGTGTGTGTGTGTGTGTGTGTGTTCAGGCACACGCAGCCCTATGCACATCACTAAATTTGTGCATAGATGATGTAAGCTTTGCTTTCGTGTATGGTATGTGTGTGCATGTGTATCGCATAACACTACCCGGGATGCTTGACCTTTTGCTTGGCCTCTGCCTAAGTTCACTGTGTACTGTGCTATTAATGTACGTACAGACACACACACTCACACACATACACATCCCAAAGCCAACACTTCCACTCTACATGTCCTAACAGCGACCTAACATTTAGCCAAAGGTGAAAAAACATTCGTCGTGACAAGACGATAATCGTCCGTGACACTGCTGTCAGGTTAGCGCTTGCGGTCAAAATGAATACGTCACAATCTGAAAGCCGTGGCTCACATCAAATACAGACAGGTCCAAAAGTCTCAGACTGCGATCCAAACTGTCATTATTTCACCAGTTAACAAAAATATAAACTAGCAATGTATTATTAAAATAATCCAAATAATTAAAGGATTCATGGTATACAATTATAAGTTATACAGTAGCTATGAGGAACTATCATGTGGAATTACAATATATATAAATATTCTGGTAACTATTACTGATTATTACAGGTATACCAAGGATCTTCTAAACAAAAAACAGAAACCATGTATATTTAAACTTCTAATTAAGCAATTAATTCAATTTCATATTAATTGTGTAGGAAAAAAAGGTCAGGACAACTAAGATCTTTATTAAAAAAAAATTACTAAAGTGTAGCAAATTACATAAACTACTCTGGGTTTATCTGTGTCTAAAAAAACACAGGACATACTGTTTCTTTCCACCTGTAATGTAAATGGGATTTGGGTTTAAATGCAAATTTAAGTGTAAGGATTTAGTAATTACCCAAATAGCCGGTAGATGCTATTGTCTATATGTCTGTTAATGGTAATCACGTTCACGTACATAAGCATTTGCTACTGTTACAGTAGTTATAGCTAGATATAGCTCAAATGATAATCATATTCAAATATGCCTTCAGAGAATCTCCTGCTGCTTCCATACTGATATTGATTATTCACCTAACTTTCTACACCTATTACATAATTACCGTTAAGGTATTTGAGCTATTTTGGGGATTCTGACATATATCCCGAAATGGAATCTGACACTGTGTAATTTCTTATAATTGCTTACTCATATATTTTCCCATGATATTTTACAATCTTTTTCCTAGGAAGGACCAAAAAAATTGTATTAAAATTAATAATCTGCCTGACTAATGCAGTCATACTTTCAAAGTTGACTATTTCAAGCCATATGCTCTTTACTATCAGTGACCTCTAATAAGGCCCTTATTTTCTAAATGTTTTTCCAAAATTACTAACATATCCTCTACATTTTCTTTAAATTTACATCAATGCAGCTGAAAAAGTATTAAAAGTTATATTAAATATAAAATTGTACGTAAACATCTTTATCATTAGACTTTTTTACCCCCTCTTCTAATATATTTAATGGTGGGCTAAATAAAAATGGTCCTGTGGGCTCTAGTTTGGGCATTACTGGTCTAGTATATTCTTGCCATTTTGATTTAAAATATTAATAATACATTTTACATGTTAAAAGATATTTACTGTCATGTCAATATTATACATTTTCATTGCCGAATTGTGTTTTATATGATCAGCCCTCAAATAACTCTAATATCTTGAGGTTCTATGGGCAAATAATATACACTATGATAGAATATAAAAGAAAAAAAATGAAATGAAATAAAAGTTTGACAAATGTGTAGTAAAACTCCAAAGCCTGAACAAAGTGAAAAACTGTAGCTCCAGTTTTCATCAAGCAAGTGGTATTTTTTGCCTACTTCATTTTACAAACATTTGTATTATGTTCAAGTGGAATAAGATCTGCAATTTCTGCAAATGCTTTTTTGTGCGTATAAACCCAAAATAAATTCCAAATATCAATATCGCATTTATGTTACATCACATTCAAAAAGCTCCACGTGTGTAAAACAAAATTAAATTTTCCCTTCACTTGAACTAGGATACCAAAATCTGACCAGCATGACAATGTCCCTGTGCATGAAGCACCTCTATCAACTCTATTTTTTGTATTCCTTTCTCTCACTGTTTTGTTGTTCTCACTGATAAGACTGTACGTTTCTTGCCTGGTAAGCAAATTCTCTTCTCTCTCAAATGCTCTTGTTATGACTCATTTGCTTGTTCTGGTTATATTTTCTGCAATATACTGTATTACCCTGACTAAAATCCGCCTCCACTACCAATTTCAGGTTTGATTGTAAGAGTCTTCCAACATAATATATCTTTGTTTTGGATTGGTGTGATGTTGGAAGATGAAAATGCCACCTGAGATCTGTAGTTTTTGTGCCAAAACATATAAGTATGTTCACTTGATCCTCAGTCTCTAGAGAGAAGCAGCCTCATATCATAATGCTGCCACCACCATGCTTCACAGAGGGAGTATGCTGGGCTATACAGTAGGTAATGAGATGTCTTGTTTTTTTTCAAACATATTTTCTAATTAAGTTTAACATCGTTTTACCTTCCTTCAACTGACTATAAACTTAAGGGTTGAGTTTTTAGTTTATTTCTTTGTTTGTTTGCAAAACTTTCTTTCGGCTTCTCCCGTTAGGGATCGCCACAGCGGATCCTCCGCATGTTTGATTTGGCACGTGTTTTACGCTGGATGCCCTTCCTAACCCAACCCTTCCCAATTTATCCAGGCTTGGGACCGGCACAGAGAGTGGCTGGGGATGGTTCCCTGACCGGGAATCGAACCCGGGTCGCAGCGGTGAGAGCGCTGCATCTTAACCACTAGACCACCAGGGGACCAACATTTCTTTGTTTGTTTGTGTTTTGCGATAAAGAGCTTAATGCTATCTTCCCTACCTAGCCTTCCCAGATGTGAAGAGAATACTGTCACATGCAAGATATTCCTGCAGCTCCTTTAATGTTGCTTTAGGTCTCTTGGCAGCCTCCCTGCTAATCTTTTTTTTTGAACATTTATCTAGTTTGGTAGAACATCCTGTTCTTGGTGATGTCACTGTGCTGCAACATTTTCCCCACTTGATTGGCCTTCACAGTGCTCCACAGTACACTGAATGTTTTGGAAATACTTTTGTACATATCTGTGCCCCTCTATCGACTGAACCCTTTCAACGATGATCGTGTACATGCTTTGTCAGCTCTGCAGATTTTAGCAGTTGGATAAAACGATAAAGATGTCAATAAAATGCTACAGAAACAGAAAAATAAAGAGTTATTTTGGAAAGAATCTGTCAAGTGACCAGTAGTTTACTTTCTTTTCTTCTAGCTTCTACCTTCTTGTTGTAAGTTTCTTGGAAATCAGTTTTTAAAAATGAGATCCTGCACATTTTTTGTAAGTTTTTCGTGGAAAAGTTTTTCTTGTGAATTTAAACTGATTCCTATATCTTTAAAAAAGTGGGAAAATTTTCTGAAAATTCAACTTTATTTCATTTTTTCTTTAACAGGAACATAAAAATCTAACAACCTGCAGCTTTGTAAAACTTTGTATGCCCACTGTATTGCCTTGTAAAAAAAACAATGATAATGATAATGATGATACAAAATGATTCCATCTGGTGTGATATGTTTCCACCCTCAAATGGTAAACTGGTAATCCTATCTTTCCTCATTAAGATAAACAGAGAGATATACACTAGCTAAAAAAAAACCCTGTGTAAACATTTGAAAGTTAGATCGCTGTAGGAATTAGCATAACTCAAATGTTAATACGAGTGAAAGTAGATTTAACACAGCTGAAATGCTCGTCTGATGCCGTAGCAAAAGCTTCCATTAGTCTTAGACCTAATTAGAGTGACACTTAACAGGCTAATTTTCTCTAGACACTTAAAGCACTCTGCAGGTTTTTGGTTGCACTTAAGAGCTCACACACACACACACACACACACACACACACACACACACACACAGACACACGGAGGTTGGTGTGTAATTTATGTCGCAATTCTTAATGGGAATCTTAATGTAGGAACACATTTATAGCTTTCCGTAACACACACACACACAATCATAGTGGATACACAAGCACACACACACACACATGCATAACTGCCACACATGATGCACTTCCACTTTCTCCTGTGTTCTTCCTCCTTTCAGTCCAGGAAGTGAAAGGAAAGAGAAGTGCTAAGCTCTTTTACACACACACACACACACACACACACACACACACACACACACACACACACACACACACACACTGTGATTTCTTTTGCACATTACATATTTTATACACAATATTTTGCATTTATTTTGCAAGATGATTGGTGATTTATCTTTCTTGGTAAATCATTTGTGCCACACCCACTTTTTTCGTTATTCATGCGTGCATGTGCAACAGTCCAAATATTCGAATATTATTCACATGTGCCTTTTTTTGTATGGTATCTCCCGAACCCATCCGTAGCCACGACACAATAGTGATACAAAAGTTGAAAATTCAGTCCGAAAGGCAGAAAGAGAGAAGGGAGAAAGAGAATGGGCTGTTTTGGCCGCAGGGGAGCAAGCATCAGTGCTATTCCAATTACAGGAGACAATGAGAGAGCAGAGGCGTGCTGGGATTGTGTGTGCGCGTGTGCGTGTGTGTGCGCGTGTGCGTGTGTGTGCATGTCTGGGCAGTGGGGTGTGTGAGAGTATGAGAGGGTGTAAGTGTCATTCTGTGTGTGTGAGAGAGAAATGAGGTTCAGAGATGAGAAGGGTCGTCTCCATCGGTCTGCTCAGTAATTGTGATAGATCTCGGGCGAGTGCGTGGACGAGTGTGTGCGAGTGCGAGTGCATGTACAAGCATGTGTGCGTGTGCATGCGGCTATTTGTGCGCGCGTGTGTGTTCATTGAGGACTGGGTCACACTACTCGTTCGCCCCCATAATTAGGATGTGACAGGCTGCAAATCAGTGCACTCCGTAGAAGAGTGCGTGTAGCTTTAACGTACACGTATTTTGTACGTGTGTTAAACTGTTGTGTGCAGTTTACAACAATAGCCACTTTTGTTATAAAGGTTAATTTGGTTCAAAACCTGCTTTCTGTGTCATATATTCATACCTGTGTGTGTGTGTGTGTGTGTGTGTGTGTGTGTGTGTGTGTGTGTGTGTGTGTGTGTGTGTGTGTGTGTGTGAGTAGCAGGTTATAAACCAGGCCTGATTGTAAAAAAATGGACAAAAGACAAGCCTTAACAATTTTCCATCTGTCACTGGGGACATCGAGAGTAGATAAGGGAGAAAGACAGCACGAGACATAGCGAGACAAAGACAGTAGGGACACACCAAAATGCACATGCACATCAGTAATATAAACCAGTAAGACAGAGAGACAGGCATCCTGACCTCCTTAAGCATCCTGAGTTGAAGTGGAAATGAAATGTAAGCCGTCGGCATATGAGAACGTGAGCGCACGTTACATTTAGCGACAAAAATCAATCAATGTGTTTAATAGGGATGTAACGATACAGGAACTCGTCCTAAACTGTTTCGGTACAGCAAGTTCGGTCTGGTGCAGATGTGTACCGAATGCAATCCTTTTTACATACGAAACAGTTTAAATCTCAGTTCCCCTTACGAAGTGTGGAGGATCGCAAGATTGTTTAATCTCCACCTAAACTTTATATTTATATACGCTATATTTTATTACTATTATTAAGCTTGAAAACATACACAACTATGCAAGGGGTATAAAATAGAAACAAGAGTTAGTGCAGTTTTTTCTGTGGCAAGCCGCTCCGCACCGACATACGGTTTGTTTGCGCATGCGTGAAATCACTGCCACTTCTGTTTTCTCACGATATGGGTTCTTTTGCAGATTCACGAGTTTCTCCTGAAAGGAGGAAATTCTGACAATTCGGCATATGGGAGCGAATGAATAGAGGCTGGAAAAAATGAAGACATTTGTTAAAGTATGCAGAAATAAGTTGAACAGTTGAGTAGAACATATCTTTAAATAACGAAATATAAAATGTTAAACACTATTTGATCCATTTATTGAATTGTATTTAATCAATTTGATTTGTGGCCATTTTATTTATTACTCAATGTAATCAATATAATAAAAAAATGTATTGCATTGATTTAATTTATTGTTTTATTTTTTATAAAAAAAAAAAAAAAAAGATAAAATATAATTTCATATATTATTCAACCAAGCAGGCATTCTATTTCAAATTGTTGATGTTTACAAATGTTATTAAAAAGAAACTGCAATTTTATGTTTTGCTTTTCTTCCCCCCTAACCGAGGTACGTACCGAAGGGTGAATTTTGTGTTTTTAGGGTTGTTTTTATTTTAGGGTAGTCAGAAAATGTAGGAAATCAGGAGAAAACATTTTAAATAACAAATTTACCAATTTGAGGCAAATAAAAAAATTCAATATAATCAGATAGCAGATTCGAATCTCAGCTGAGAATGAGGCCTGTGTGCAATCTTTTGATGAACACCTCCTGCTATCTGCTATGTTCCAAAATGCATGATAACAGAGCTAACACTGTCTGTGTGTGCGTGTGTGTGTGTGTGTGTGTGTGTGTGTGTGTGTGTGCATTATTTTGCTCATTAGCGCGATACAGATGACAGGAAACAGACTTATTCAGTTTCCTGTGAAAGCTGAAAAAAGGGAAGAGAGTGAAAGTTTCCGGCATTGCAATAAAATATAACCACAAGGGTGTGCGCGCACACACACACACACACACACCACACCGCACACATACACAAGAAAAATTTAATTTCTTGGTTTAGAAAAGCAAAAGTTCATAAAGTTTACCAGAACAAATCTTATAGGAAGGGCACTGCTATACTCTCTCTCTCTCTCTCTCTCTCTCTCACACACACACACAAACACACACACACACACACACACACACACACTGCTTAAGATCTTTCAGCTGACTTTAATCAGATCACAGACCACGCTTAACTCTTCGTTAACTTCAGATCCACACAGCTGACCCAATGTGCACACAAACACACACACTCGCACATTTGCACGCACACACCCATACACACACAGTTGAGTTTATATTTTATGTATAGTTTATAATTAATTATTTACACATTCCAAGAGGAGAGCTACAGAGAGCTAAAGGGTGTTTCTATCTGAGTGCTGTAGGAATATGAAGGGGTGTGGCTATCTGAGTTTTAAAGGACGCTGAAGGGGTGTGGCTAGTTGAGTGCTAAAGGAATCTGAAGGGTTGTGACTAGTTAAGTGCTATAGAAAACTATTTAGGTGATATAGGTAGCTAAAAGGGAGTGGCTATCGAGGTGCTATAAGAAGTTGAAGGGGTGTGGCTAGTTGAGTGCTATAGGAAGCTGGAGGGGTGTGGCTATCTGAGTGCTATAGAAAGCTGAAGGGGTGTGTCAAGCTGAATGCTATAGGAGGCTGAAGGAATGTGGCTAGTTGAATGCTATAGGAAGCTAAAGAGGTGTGGCTAGTTCAGTGCTATAGGAAGCTAAAAAGGTGTGGCTAGTTGAATGCTATAGAAAGCTGAAGAGGTATGGCTAGTTAAGTGCTATAGGAAGCTGAAGGGGTGTGGCTAGTTGAATGCTATAGGATGCTGAAGGGTGTGGCTAGTTATGTGCTATAGGAAGATGAAGGGGTGTGGCTAGTTGAATGCTATAGGATGCTGAAGGGTGTGGCTAGTTATGTGCTATAGGAAGATGAAGGGGTGTGGCTAGTTGAATGCTATAGGAAGCTGAAGGGGTGTGGCTAGTTGAATGCTATAGGAAGCTGAATGGTGTGCCTATTTAAGTGCTATAGAAAGCTGAAGGGGCGTGGCTATCTGAGTGCTATAGGAAGCTGAAGAGCTGTGTCTAGTTAAATGCTACAAAGGGGTGTGGCCTGGTGAGTGCTAAGTGGAATGAAAGAGCATGGATATGCGAGTGCTACAAGGAGCTAAATGGGGAGTGGATATGTGAATGATACAAGAAGTTAAATGGGCATGATTATGTAAATGCTACAGAAAACTGAAGAAGTGTGGCTTGATGAATACTATAGAGTGCTGAGGGGTGTGAATAGGTGAGTGCTGCAGATGGCTAAAGGGGCGTGGCCTGTGCTCTTTTATTCAGATCCTTTTTTGAGTTACATCTTATTGACGCATTAGTTTTGGGCAAGTTGTAAAACTGCAGTCACGTTATAACGTTCTAAATTCAGGGTTGCTCCGCTGAATTGACATTTTCTAAAGCCCCTAATAAAGCTGAGCGACATGAGCTGAATGGAAAAAAGAAGTGTGTGACAGAGAGAGAGAGAAGGGACAGACAGATGGAAAGAACAGCAGACTCTTCCTCTCTCTCTCTCTTTCACTCTCTCTATCTATCTCTCTCTTTCTGTTGCTGTCTTGCAGACAATCATACATTCAGGCTGACTTTAATCATCTCTATTCAGCTCTGTGTGAAAAGAGACAGTGTCCACCAACCCTCACTGAAACAATGCAGCACACACACACCCACACACCCACACACCAACCAAAAATCCTGCATCCAGATTACAATTGTTGATTTCCCATGACCAAAGCACATGACCGATGGTCTACCCACCCTCTCTATCGCTGTCTCTCGCTGTCTCTCTCATACACACAGACAGACACACAATCACAAAACATACAAAGTCATATACACACACAGTCCTTGAATATTAGTGGACTTTCAAGCATGTGTGGCTGTTGTGTGTGTGTGTGTGTGTGTGTGTGTGTGTGTGTGTGTGTGTGTGTGTGTGTGTGTGTGTGTGTGTGTGTGTGTGTGTGTGTGTTGTTTGTGTGTTTGTATATATACTGCGTGTGCTCTCACATTGTTCCCATGCCATGGCTTCCTACAGAACAATCTGGCATGCTCAGAGCTTGCTTACAACACCCAGGGGGAGGGACCCTAGAGAACTCCGAACTCCACACACACACACACACACACACACACACACACACACACACACACACACACACACACACACACACACACACACACTCAAACACACACACTCACACTCACACTCTCACAATGCCCTATCCTACTAAGAGAAGATAATTACAATGATCAGCTCAGCCAACACGGGTTCAGCAGAGAGAAAAAGATAGAGATAGAAACACACAGAGAGAGAGAGAGAGAGAGAGAGAGAGAGAGAGAGAGAGAGAGAGAGAGAAAGAGAGAGAGAGAGAGAGAGAGAGAGAGAGAGAGAGAGAGAGATAGAAAGCGAGAGAAAGAAAAAGACAGAGAGAAGGAAAGAGAAGAGAGAGAGAGAGAGAGAGAGAGAGAGAGAGAGAGAGAGAGCTAGAGAAAGAGGGATGAACACCCAGAAAGTAATGGAGAAAAGAGAGATAAGAAAAATAAAATTGGTATCATTTGTTTTAAAAGTAGAAAGCTGCTGCTGTAAAAATGTTGCGCGCACACACACACACACACACACACACACACACACACACACACACACACACACACACACACACACGCACGCTGGTTATCAGTAATATATGACACAGTGCAAGCTCTGATCAAATTTGTCCTTATAACAGAATCAACCATTGTTGCAAACTCAAGACAGCAGTTAAACACACACACACACACACACACACACACACACACACACACACACACACACACACACACACACAATAAAACATGCTGCACGCTTGCACAAAATAGCAGCAAGGCCTCGCTGGGATGCTTTTCAACATGAGCTACACAAAGCTTTCTGGAAATTTCTCATGCTATTCAAATACATTATTTCACACACACACACACACACACACACACACACAGAAACACACACACACACACACACACACACACACACACACACACACACACACGAGCCCTCTTGCATGCAAAGACTACATTATCAACAATCAGGAGATAAAAATCGACAATTCTTTTTGCTTCACTTTGCAATATGACTGAATGGACACAGATGTTGTAGCTGTATAACGACTAAGAAATACAGTAATATAAATCGACACTGGAATATTTTCTGTGACAAAACGTGCTATATATTGTGGGTATTGTGATATCAATTTAGCACAATTGCTGATTGTAGTCTATCATTCACATCATTCGTGTGTACCTCAAGTACCTCTGAGAATCATGATGTAATATTCCCACTCCAAATCTTTCACACAATTTTTCTTTTAAATATGAACCATAAGGAATTAGATTTTTCCATTTTACCATTTTTTTTTTTTTTTTACGAGAATTGGTAATAATATTTCCCTTCATCTTTCACCACCTCATACGTTCCTTAACGCCGGAATAATACCTTGATATTTTTAGACCAGGTTAGACAGGGCAAATTTAAAAAAGTTTTACTCCTACAAAGCTGGAACACTGGAAAGCCTGTTGATAATCCAGTGGATCGGAAAGGAACTAACACTATGCACGGACAACCCACCGACCCACACACCCACACACACACACAAATGGATGCAAAGCCACTCAGCCATATAATTACAGCTGTGTCCTGCTCCATGGCGAGGCTAAAACACACACTCGGAGCTGTCGTCGCTAACAACACTCATTAAAACCAACAACTACGGGGTCAAAGGAAAGGTCGTAGGATGCTTAGAACAGCAGACCGCCACTCCAGCACCTCTTCAGCATTATCGCAATCCTGCCGCTCTTTCTCGCTTTTTGCATGCGTGTGTGTGTGTGTGGTGTGTGTGTGTGTGTGTGTGTGTGTGTGTGTGTGTAAACGCAGGTGCGTGGGCGAGATTATGCACTTCATATCCTTCATGTCCACTTCCCACTCGGTCTCGCTTAGCTGTTGTTGGAGTCCAGCATGTATATATATACAGTATATATATATATATATATATATATATATATATATATATATATATATATATAGAGAAGAGAGAAGAGAGAGAGAGAGAGAGAGAGAGAGAGAGAGAGAGAGGACTTTGGTTTTCTTCCCTGTACAATATGTAGTATGACAGGAGAGAAGCAAGAAACATGAGCAAGAAATCGAGTAGGACGAAAGAGAGATTTGATATATGGTGGAAAATCGGATTTTCTGCCTAAAGGTGTTTAAACCTTGCTAGCTAGCTATGATTGCTTTACATGGTCAACAAGTTTAGATCAAGTTGTCTATAAAACAGACACCAAATCTAATCACTGATACAAATGTCAGCCGTCAAAACGCACCTGCTCGGCCGTAACGAGACAGAAAATAACATACTGTACACATGCCAGAGGACAACATTTTAAACTGTGAGAAGGACCTAAAGGAATTATTTAGCTAACAGATCAGAAATTACCAGCAGTTGCTAATGTAAGAGCGAACTGAGACCAGAAGAGGCGAGCAAAAGAGACAATGATTATAGTGCGCTCCTGGTTAAATGAGGCTCTTGCTTAAATTACCTCAGGTGATAAGACTACAGAGACGGATGGGTATTATAATGATCAAAGTAATTACACATTTCCCATCATGAATATATTCTTTAATATAGTGTCACTAATGCGTTGTTTCTTTATAAATATATTGGACTAGAAACATAAATGTGGATGGGATGTTTGCTTGCATCGATAAATCAATAATATCATGACAATATAATATAATATAATATAGAAAAATGATCATGTTTATGAGGTAAATATAATGAGCTACAAATTACTTTGGCTGCTAGAATGGAGAGATACAAAATCAGTACAGTCAGTACTGTAGGCTATGAACAGAGGTCAGGATAAAGCTAGAGATAACTTTAATGGCCGTATTTATCATTACTATTTTGTTCATTACGCTTTAAATGCAAATTAAATCAATAAGCAGTGGTGGTGGAGTCTTTCAGTGGGATTTTAAATATCATTTTTTTAACTAAATTGTTTTTCAATGCACAAAATGTCAAAATTTCAGCAGGGGAAATTCACCAAGACTATTTAATTAGTTTTGAGTGTACAATCTGCATATCAGCTGTCTGCCATTACAATTCCTATTGTTGTTATGGTTACAGATCATAGAGTTCTTGTCTCTTCCAGTTTTAATATTAGCATCCAGCAAATCGGTCACTAATTCATTCTGATTTAATGGCAGACTAATAATGACTGGCCTGTGTGTGTGTGTGTTTATATATAACAGTAAAAGCTCGATACTTGAGACCTTGACACTCGCAACTTTTCATTTGGAACCGGATTAAGGAAAACTCGCAAAAAATCCAATAGTTCGCGAGTGCCTCGAATGGTCTGTAGTCTGTACTAATAAATGACATAAAAATGTTTATGTTTACTATTTTATTATTGTATTATTTATTAAAAGTAGTAAATAAAACATTTATGACAAGTTATTCTCAATATTTGGTGAGTTTACAGTACATGTACAATTTCCCTTGAAGAAGAACCATCAAAAGGAGAGTCAAAACCTTGAGATCTTTTGTTACTCGCAAAGGGGTCACAGAACGTAACCCCCACGAGTATCGAGATATATTCAATTCAATTCAATTCATTTTTATTTGTATAGCGCTTTTAACAATGAAAATTGTCTCAAAGCAGCTTTACACAGATAATGTGGTGATTAAATGTAAATATGTTCTTTGTAAGTATGTTTGTCCCTGATGAGCAACTGATGAGATATATATATATATATATATATATATATATATATATATAGCTCTGTGTGTGTGTGTGTGTGTGTGTGTGTGTGTGTGTGTGTGTATTTATTATTATTATTATTATTATTATTATTATTTATTTTTTACCAGGTTTATCATTATTAATATTTGTAATCAACGTTTAAACAGTTTACATTTTTAACACAATTTTAAATAAAATGCCTGCTTAGTTAAATATATATAAATATTTATATAATAATAATTTATTATACTGATTAAATCGAGTAATCAATTAAATTGGCACAAATTAAATTGATTAAATAAAATGAATGGAAATTTTTTTTCATTTTTTTTGTTAGACCCCATTTGGGTAATACAGATGTGTTCTGCTTATTTCAGCATACTTTAACAAATGTCTTCATTCCTTCCATCCTTCATTCATTCACTCCTACAAAATATGGAATTTTTATGATTTTCTCTCTTAGTAGAGAAATTCTTCAAGCTGGACCTAAAAGCTAAAGCATGCATATCTACTTCCTGCTTAGTGGCTAATGCTGGTGCTATGGATTCTTTAGCGTTTTCATGGATATCTAATCTTATTTCCGGTATGGAGTGAGTAACCACAGTGACACTGCACTTACTCTAGTTTCTTTTTTATACCCCTGGTGTTGTTGTGTATGTTTTTAAGTTTAATTACATAAAAAAATGCACTCAAAGTGTGAGGCTAAGACTAAACAAACTTGCGGTTCGCCACTTAATTAGTTTCTGAGGGAACTCAGATTGTAAGTATATATTCTGCACGGGAAAAAAAACCTAGCCCTAACCCTAGATTGAATTCAGTAAACATGTGTACTGAAACAAAAGCCCTGTTCCCTGAAACATTTAGTTACAAATATGTGTACCGTTACACCTTTGATACACGAAATTCGCATATACCAGCCTCGGAAACTGAAATCAGAGCACAGGGTCAGCAACCCTGGAGCACAGAGTGTTAAGGGCCTTCAGGCCCCCAAGAGGGGCAGCTTGGTGATACCAGGGCTCTGACCTTCCGAACAGTAACCCAGAGCCTTAACTACTGATATTCAGTGTATGTATGTATGTATGTATGTATGTATGTATGTATGTATATATATATATATATATAGGCTTAGAACCATGCTGTTATATTCATGTAGTTATAGAAATTTCATTGACATTCTATAAATAATCCAGTTTAAACTACAAAATGTGTGGCCACAAGATCCCATTATTGTACTAATATTGTGGGATACAGTAAGTGAATGCACAAAATGCCATCTTTGTTTTTACTATAGTTTTCAAAAATTGTTTTTTTGGCCTGTCATTGTTCACATCCGCGACACTTCTCTAAACAACTTCTTAAAAACAGCGGGTTAAATAAACAGTCATGGAAAAAGCTTCTGTTCTTCTCCAGACAGCAACTCATAATCTACTTGTGGGTGAAAATCAGTTTTGACAAACATGCTCTATGGATAATGCGTCACTGGCGACTTCTGAGCGAGACAGCATGTAAAGCTGTGAGTCACCCAAATCATTTGTTTTATACATTGTCATAATTTATTTATAAATTAAAAATGCCATATTTGTTACATACTTTCGAATTCAGCATTTGAAGTTTCCTTCACATTTTAGACTTTTTTAAATTTTCCTGTACGCTCATCTCAATTCAGGTGCTTGTGTGAGGTCATGTGTTACAGCATTTAAGCTCACTGAGCACTACTATTATATAATTATATAAAAGTCATTTTAGTGTAAACGCTACAGAATCGGATTCAATCGAACTGCGCTGAGAGTCAATTCCGTAATTTTTGTTTTGCAAACATCAATTTGTTGTCATGGTTGCGTAGACCGGATCACATTTTTTTCGTCCACGTCTGCTTTATGAGCAAAAATAGCAAACACCTGATATCCAGTCACGAGAGAGAGAGAGAGAGAGAGAGAGAGAGAGAGAAAGAGAGAGAGAGAGAGAGAGAGAGAGAGAGAGAGAGAGAGAGAGAGAGAGAGAGAGAGAGAGAGAAAGAGAAAGCTCACTTTCGGAAAGATGGAAGGGGCAGAACTATAGACAAAGGGGTATGTACCATAGACAAGTGAAGGAGTCAGCATTGCGCTATGCAGCTAATGAAATTAGTTTCCCCACATGGCTCACTGCTAATTCAATAAAGGCAACAACTTGTCATTGTTATTTAAAGTAATTTTCAATGTAATCAAATGGTTTTAATAAGCACGCTGCCTCTCATTATAGACTCGCTGAACCTGTATATGCGTATGTGTGTCTAAGATTCTAACAGGCTGGGTTTTATAAATATATATATATATATATATATATATATATATATATATATATATATATATATATATATATATATATATATATACAGTGTGTGCAGTGTGTGCAGTGTGTGTTTGTGTGCACGCTCAGGAGCAACTGAATCATTTTCTGACTGAGCGAGTGTAGGAGGCCTTGAACTTTGCGTTATTCTCTTTCTGAGAAGGCCGAGGGAAACATTTACTCGCCCTCATTCCCCATCTCTTCATATTACTGTCAGATTCAGATGAAGATGTATCAGTTTGATGTGTAAAATGACTTCCTTGTATCACCGCAGTAGTGGGGACCGATTGTTCTCATGAGCATGGGAAAGGCTGGTCCTCACATTTACATGCAGCTGTTTTATTGTACTGGAAAGAAATCTTGGCAAAAAAAAAGTCACTCTCATACAGACACATCGAGCTCACTCTCTCACACGTGCACACACAAAAGAGTTTCATTCTTTTTGCGAAAAAACCAAAAACCCTTATGTGCTTCAAAAAGCTTACCTTATGAGGACAAGAATTTTTTTTTTAAATCTTTAGTCACAACAAGGTTAGAAACAGCATGATGTCCCGGAAAACAGATGAGGACGCACACTCATACCTCAGCAGACACACACACACACACACACACACACACACACACACACACACACATATATTTATATTTATATATATATATATCACACTGAATCATTAAATGGGGATCTAAATATATGTATAGCTTTCTTTAAAAACTGTCTATTATATACTTCAGTACTTTTTGTCCCTGTAATATCTTCGGTCCCTGTTTGGCATTAAAAACTGGGTGATGTCCGATTAGGTAGATTTACACACACACACACACACACACACACACACACACACACACACACACACACACACACACATGTACATTCTTCCAAAATATATACATCATTACAGCATCCACTACATTTGTAATGTCAAAAGTCTCTCAACACACACACACACACACGCGAAAAGGCAGCAAGGGAAGCTTTTTTTGCCGTGAAACACACGAATTCTGGAAATTTCCAACACATTGCAGGTCGCCTGAAATGACAAACAAAGTCCTCGGTCTGATCGGTCGTACTCCACGAGTGAGGTGTCATAAGCTCGGATCCTCTGAAGGTTATTTTAAGAATACCAGCAGTGTCTGCGAGATGTAATTACGTTACACTTGTCCACAGCGACACAACAAACAGTACGATTAAAAATAAATCCCCAAATGAGAGGCAGTGCATTCATCGTCAATTGATCTTCTTTTGCTTTAGAAAATGAATGAATAAAAGCGTCGATTTCCAAAAGCTAATTTAGGTTCCGGAATAAAAGGGATGACAGGAAAAGAGAAGAAGAGTGTGAAAGAAAAGGTGAGTTAATGAGACGGTTAATCAGACGCAGGAAGCGCACAGACAATAATACACACGCGCAGAGGGGCTTGGGCTCATTAGCTGGAAGTGGTCTGGGTCTTCTGGTGGCTTCATTAGCTGTTAAGGCTGCCGCTGAGCACCGTCAGGAAGGGGAGGGGAGAGGGGGAAGAAAAAAGCGAGGGATGGAGGACTGAGGATGGAAGGAGAGGAAAGAGAGAGACGGAGAGAGGCAGACGAGCTTAAGCTGGTCTTTATTAAGAGCTGAAGCTCCATTTGCCGCACAGCAAAAACTAATCTAAAGCCTCCACACTCTAATAAAGCAGAGCTAGACAAATAGCTCTCCATTGCTCCCTCCATCCGTCCCTCTGCTCATGCTTCGATCGTTCTTCGAGGAAGTCGCGTGTGCGCGTTTGTAAGAAAACAAGAGAGAAAAACCAGAAGGAATTGTGTTTCCAATCAAATGTATAAAGTGAAACTTTATCTAAACATACGTGTGCATGGAAAAGACATATGGAGATTGGAGTTCATACAAGTGTAAATGTTTATATAAACTTCTGTGTACATGTGTGTGTTACATAAGAGATATATAAACCTGTGTGTGTGTGTGTGTGTGTGTGTGTGTGTGTGTGTGTGTGTGTGTGTGTGTGTGTGTGTTGTTTTGTGTGAGCATGAATGGATCACACGTGTTGCATGCAGCACTCTGACCTGGTTGTCAGGACAAATAATTTAACCTAAAAAAAAAAAGGAATGGAAAAAAAAAAAGAGGAAAAAACTTTATAGAAAATCCACGTGTTGTCTTTCTACCCTTGATCTATTTTCATAATTCATCCAGGAATACTGCGGCGTCCCAGTTTACGAACGAGTTCCTGTCAACCCGCAATTCTTCTCTCCTTCTCTCTCTCTCTCTCTCTCTCTCTCTCTCTCTTTCTCTCTCTCTCTCACAACTCTAATATACAGCTACACGATACATAGAGCTCTGAATGAACACCTGCATGCTTCAGGATTATCATCAACAGTTCTGAAGGAACTTTTGCAGGACTTACGAGTCCTACTGATGGCAAAGCATTAGGGGATGTGATTGTTCTGATGGTGGAGGCATTCATTGAGTTAAATAAACAATTAATTTTTTTTTTCTATTTTAATATACACAATATTACAGCTGCTCAATTCCAAAACCACTGGTGTTTATTTGTTGGTGTTAAATTTGTTGGGCTTCTGTCTCGAGTGATTCACAACGATGCCAGTTCCAAGATTATGAGCCACAAATTAGTTTAGGTCCTGGTAGATGTTCTGCTATAATGAGGGTTAAAATCAAGGGTTAATATCCATGCACAAGTACAATAAAAAAGTGTGTGTGTGTGTGTGTGTGTTGCTCGTCATGATCTTTACAGTTGGGTATGTGTATCTCTGTAGTCTCTAATGTAAATGTAATATCTAGTAAAGCTTTAAAACGCTTTTATCAGGAGGAAAACATCTGTCTCGAGCGCTCCTCCTCCTCCTCTTCTTCTTCCTCCTCAGCGCGATGCTGTTCCTGCTGCACTACGGCGATGCCCAGACAGCTGCCCCGGTGCAAAAATAAATATATAAATAAAAGTTACCCCCACAAACACACCATACCAGGAGGAAGAGGAGGAAGGTAGGTGGTACATAAGGGGTTAAAACTGAACCCTGTGGTTCTTGGATACACAATCACAAGACGCGCGAGCGTAAAAGTGCAAGAAAAGTCGGATGTCTTGTATGAGGATGCAATGCATGACATGCAAAAAAAAAAAAAATAAGGAAGGGGGAAAAAGGAAGAAAAAAACTCGGATGCACTCATTCCGGGATGGTTTTCAAAAATAGACTGCAAAAAAAAAAAAAAAAAAGCATCGCCCTGGTTTCTGTTCGCACATCTGCGCGAGACGGCGCAAAAAGCTCGCGAGCGATGCACTGGAGCTGCAAAACAAAAACAACAAAAAAAACTAATTAGATGTCGCTGCTTACCTTAACACGTTCCAGCTCTTCAGAGGGTCCAGGTCCGAGATTATAGAAACCATGGCTGAGTGACAAAAACACTAGCGGAGAGAGATAGAGAGATAGAGAAGAGCTCGGAGGAAAGGAGGGAAACAAATGTAGCGGTGAGAGGGTGATCCGGTCCGGTACTCCGCGTGCGGGCGACGGAGAGAGTGAACGAGCTTCAGTACAGCCCGATAAGAGCTGAGACACAGACAGATCCCTCCCTCCTCTTCTCTTCCCTTCCCTTCCCTTCTCTCTCTCTCTCTCTCTCTTTCTCTCTCTCTCTCTAGCTGTGTCCTACATATTCAAATATCCCATTTTTACACCAAAAAAATCTCATTCTGGATCTCCTGGATCCCATGAGATTTATTTCAAAATTATATATATATATATTTATATATATATATATATATATATATATATATATATATATATATATATATATATATATATATATATATATATATATATAAATTAAGTTAAAACTATATCTTTAAAGCTGTAATAAGTAACCCTTATGGCAAACTGCAATTCCCACCCACTAAAGCCTGTCTTGAAAAAGCTCAGGCATCAGGTGATCACTGAGAAGATCACTGAGAAGATCACTGAGAAGATCACTGAGAAGATCACTTAGAAGGTGACATTTAAGCCCAATTCAGAAGAAGGTTTCGTGGGTATCTAATATGCTTCCGCACTTACGCCGTGTGCAAAATGTATTTGTGCACTTTCGGTTAGCCAGAGATTGGCAGGTCATCGGGCATTTCCATTGCAAATGGCCCGTCCTGCAAATAAGCAAGCAGGGTGGAGGAGGAGAAAACTCACACTCGAATGAGACGAACGTTTCAGCCAGTAGGCCGTGTGCATCAGTAGACGTATTGTTTCACAAACCCAATGCTGGCTGATTTCTTTCTGTGAATACTTCATCGTTCATCTTCCGTTAACACTTTATTTTGGTCAGAGTCTCAAAATATTGGGCAGGATGCCCTGGATTGGATATCAGGCTTTGACACACATCCATTTTGCTGTAGCCATACATGATTTTGTCAAGTCGAAGGAAACCAGAGAACCCAGAGGAGACCCAAACAGACATGATAAGAACATAAGAAGCAGGGACCCTGTAGTTGTGAGGTGATAATAGCTTCCAGAATATCTCTCACTACAGAACAATGGGGTGGAGTTGGTCCTGATGCAGCTCCTCCTACAAAAAGTCCAGGGGGTGAAGATAAAAGAGTGTAATGTATGAGTTAGTGTGAGGGATTAGGATTAGAGTAATCCTTATAGGAGGAGTTGGATCGGTGCTAGCTCCACCCCCTTGCACACTAATGTTTGGTGTTTAAGTCTTGCTTTGGATCTAAGACGCTAATGTGGCAAAAAAAAAAGAAAGGAAAACTCTCAGCAACCTGTTCAAGTCAGTCAAAAGTTTGAACACACCTTCTGCTCCAATGGTGTTTCTTTCTTTATTTTTTTATCTTCAAT
This sequence comes from Silurus lanzhouensis, assembly GCA_039877035.1. Taxonomy (NCBI): domain Eukaryota; kingdom Metazoa; phylum Chordata; class Actinopteri; order Siluriformes; family Siluridae; genus Silurus; species Silurus lanzhouensis. Next base: position 1,339,002 of record JBCEWE010000478.1, read on the forward strand.
TGTGTACATTAATACTGAAGACATCTAAAATATGAAAGAACACATATGGAATGTAGTAAACAAAAAAGATGTCAGCTTTGCACCCTCATGGCATTCTCTCAATCAGCCTAATGATGTAGTCACCTGGAATGTTTTTTTTTTTTTTTTTTCCCCATTAAATATTAGGAGTTCCCAGAGGTGAGTGCTTGTTGGCTGCTTTTCCTTCACTCTCCTGTCCAACTCATCCCAAATCCTTTCAACTAGATTTAGATTGGGTGATTGTGGAGACCAGGTCATCTGATGCTGCATTCCATCACTCTCCTTCTGGAACAAATATCTCTTACATAACCTAGAGTTGTATTTGGGATTGTTGTCCTGTTGGAAAAAACATAATGGTCCCAATAAGTGCAAACCAGATTGGATGGCATGTTGCTGCAAAATGCTGTGGTAGCCATGTAGTTAAGTGTGGTTAAATGTGGCTAAATCATAAACAGTGTCACCAGCAAAGCACTCTCCCCTCATCACACCTCCTTCTCCATGCTTCACAATAAAAACCACACATTCAGGAACCATCCGTTCTCTCTCTGTTCATCTAACAAAGGCACAGCAGTTAGAAGCAAAAATCTCAAATTTGGACTCATCAGACCAAAGGACAGTTGGTCCACTGATCTAATGTCTAATTCTCTGTGTTTCCTGCCCCAAGCAAGTCTCTTCTATGTGTTGTTCTTCAGAAGTAATGCATTCTTTGCAGCCATTTTGCAATGAAAGCCTGACTCACATCTCCTCTGAACAATAGATGTTGAAATATGTCTGCGACTTGAACTTAGAGAAGAATTTATGTAAATTAGTAGATTCTGAGACTTGTAATTCTAATAAACTTATGTTCCTCAGCAGAGGTAGCTCTTGGTCTTCTTTCCTGGGACAATGCTCTTGATAGCCTGTTTCATCATAGCATTTGATAGTTTTGGAGACTGCACTTTGTGTTTCTTGCCATAATAGGGACTTGTACAGTAGTTGTAGTAGTACTAATGAGGCTATTGGCTCTGTACTCACCCTTTTCTCTGAAGGCCTAAAGCACATTAAGAAGATAAGAAATGCCACAAATGAACTTTTGACAATGCACAACTGTGAACTAAAATCCATTTCCGGTGACTACCTCGGGAATCTGATGAGAGAATGCTATTAATGTGTGCAAAGTTGTCATAAAATCTAAATGTAGCTACTGTGGACAATCTAAAATACTAAGCATATTTTTGTTCTTTAACACATTTTTGTTTACTACATAATTCTATCATACGTTCTTTCATACGTAGTCTTCAGTTTTAATGTAAAATGTGGAAAATAAAATATAATAAAAAATAAAAAATAAAAAAACACTGGCAGAGAAGTTGTGTCCAAACATTTGACTGGTACTATATATATATATATATATACACACACATACTGTATTTACAGTACATCTAGCTCATCGGTTGGATGCAAGTGTTTAGTTGAAACTTAACCATAAAACATGAGGTAAATGCACAGACCTAGTTCCTTATCACATGATGAGACCGTTCATATCTGACAAACCCTACTTCCTGTGTGACACATGGTCACATCCTGTAAACGCCTGCCACTCTACTTGTTCCTAAATTAAAGCAGAAGTAACCAAGCTAGAGTTCATTTAAACTGTGTACATGTTGGATTAGCGAGAAACCAGTTTTCATTTGCTACAGCAACGTGTGTCTTTGTCTTTGCATGGGTTTGTATAAGAGAAAAAATAGAGAAAAAGGGAAAGAGAGAGATGGCAAAATGGTGAAACACAGCCAAGACGTACAGATTGCAACAACAAAGATGCAGAAAGGAAAGAAAAGCAATAAAGCATTAAAAATGAATGGATGCTAATATGTGCCAGATTGAAGTTAATATGTATCATACGAAGGCTAATCGACATCATGTGAAACATTCTGCTCTGTTCTCGTCGGTTATTTGTTTCTCTCTCTCTCTCTCTCTCTCTCTCTCTCTCTCTCTCTCTCTCTCTCTCTCTCTCTCTCTCTCTCTCTCTCTTTCTTTTAATCCACTAATGATGTCACAAGCTTGCAGATCTGCTATTGGTGGAATTTTTCACTTCTCATTTCTAGCCAACAAACTGCATGAGGCCAGACACTGAAGATGTTTGCAACATGGTGGCCACAGGAGGTATACACACACGTGAGTTCCTGAAGTCAGCTGGGAACAAGCTTAATCTATGCAATAACTCACACTGTTTGTGTGTGTGTGTGTGTGTGTGTGTGTGTGTGTGTGTGTGTGTGTGTGTGTGTGTGTGTGTGTGTGTGTGCATCTTTTCCGTATCATGGACTGTTTACTCTCATTCATAAAGCTTCATGCACTTTTTACAGCCTCTAATCTCATTAGTGGACAATCAAAGGAGAGACACACACTGAAATTCAGCAAAGGCTTTTCTCCAAGGCTTTCACAGAGGGAGAGAGAAAGAGTGAGTGAAAGAGAGAGAGAGAGTGAGAGAGAGAGAAAGGAATGTGAGGAAAGATGGAGATGAAAAGATTAATGCATTCTCCAGCTCTTTCCTATCTTCCACAGCGACACATAGGCTTACACTAGCCTGAGGATCTAGCTACAAATGATATTCAGTGTGATCTGTGCTCCTAATCTAAATAAATTATGTCTAACACAAACCTCCCACAGTACAACCCCCCTATCACCCCCCCCCCTCCCAACAGCATTGCTACAACCACCACCACTGCCACCACTTCCTCTCTACTCTTTGGCTTGTAAAAAAAGAACGAGCTAAATGGTTAAAAACAAAAAAGAAGAACTGAAAGGAAAGAAAAAAAGTGTACTCGGGTGTGTAGATGAAATAAATATGGGGGGATTATTTCATAAATGCAATCTTTTCTTCCTTTTGTAAGCCATTTGATTTCCTTAAATAAGCCCCAAGCCATCTGCCCACGTGTATATTGTCTTTAAAAAGCAGACTTGATGAGAATTGCTGTTTTGCACTCACCACCAGAACAAGCACGGAGGATTTTAGAAATGTAATTACGAGTGTGTATATAAGTGCATTGAAAATAAAGGTTAACCGACAGACAACCTTCTCGCTCTCTTTTGGCTCATTCGTTCTCTCGTTTACTCTCTCTCTCTTTCCAGCATACACAAAAACGTGTAAATTATGCAAGACCAGAACAATCCGCCTGATTTCCTCGCTTTCACGCACGTCTGCGTTCTTTTATCAAGTGCAGGTGTAAATATATAAAAAGAAAATGGAAATATATAATCGTGTGCAATCGTGTTTTATCAGTAGGATAAAAGAGTTCCTTTGTAATATACTCAGTGCATCTGGGACATGCCGTAGACACAGTGGAAAACATAAAGCGAAACTGAAATATACTCGACTCAAATGCCTGGCTATTGAGCGTGTATCAAGGGTACCAAGATGTACTGTAAGCTTGACCTTGATTTGCTAATCATACATTTTACAGTAGAGAATTTGAGACAGAATGATGTAAAGACTAAAATCCTGCACAAGCTTTAAAATTACAATTTTCCAGAACAGCTTGTCCTTTAGTGCTTTATTCCTATTATACAACTGGGATTAAAAATATGAACTTATTAATAAATTTCATAACGAAACATGTCATTTCACTCTTCTTCCTTTTCTTTTCAATATGGTCACTTGGCAGCTCGCAACCCACCCTTTAGCTGTCCCGGCTGATAGATAATATAAAGAAAATGGTAGCTCAGTGGTAAAGATGATGACCTTCTGGTATGAAGGTTGCGAGTTCAAGGAGTTCAAAAACCTTGGCGACCCTTTTCTGAATGCAAAATAACACATGATATGAATGAGCTGTTACTATAGAAATTGTAACATATCAGAACATGCAAATTAATATGAACTTGTTGCTCGAATTGCATCCAGAAATACTGCTGTTATGGAAAAACCTCTGTCCCATCAGATATGTTTATGCAGACATAAACATGAAATCGGAAACAGACCTGATACAGATGCCGTTTATGAGGTAAATTTTTTAAAATAATATGTATGATACATTTATGGCATTTGGCAGACTCCTTATCCAGAGTGACTTACAGTTATCTCGGTTATACAGCTGAGGGTTAAGAACCTTGCTCAATGAAGCAGTGGCAGCACGGTGGTCCCGGGATTTAAACCCATGACCTTTTGATCAGAAGTCGAACATCTTATTCACTGAGTGACCACTTCCTATGCTTTTCAGCTATACTGTTCTATAATTGAAAACATATATTTTAGATCTTATAATATCCAGTCATGTCATCATTTTGCATTTTATGTAGCCTGATTTCTTTAAGCTTATAGGTTTGAGGTTTTATATTGTACGTAAGGTTAAAAAGCGGTTTTTTTTTTATTTTTATTATTATTTATTTAAATAATTATTACTCCAGCACCCTAGCTCTGGAAAATAAGTAGACCAGCTCAGGAAAAAATCACCAGCATATCAAATCTGAATACACATAACCTCACCTGTAACCTAAGGGGCCCACTTGTGTCACCAATTCTGAATACCAATGTTACTATACTGCCAAAATGTACAAGAGAATTAAAAAAAATGAATCCATTATTCATGTGTGGATTTACACAACTAACCTACTGGCAGGAACCTGAGACATGCCTGGCTTAGAAGACAAGAAGGAAGGAATAGTGCAATCTCTTACTCAAGGTTGCATTTGCAGTGCCATGTCTTCATTCAAGGTGAGTGAGTAAGGATGGAAATAGTAACCTTTACTGTGCAAAGTTCAACCTAAAAGAAGTTCACAATTGTTGTACACGGACATACAAACGATAATAATAGAATAATAATAAGTATAATACAGGACAGTGTATAGGATTTGATTAGGTTTTGTTTTAGATGCCTGGATACAAGCCAGTTCCTTATGCACCCTGATTGTTCTTGGGTTTGTTTTCTCGTTGCCTGCTTTATGATGATATAGTTCTGTTATTTAAAAAAAAAATATCAGTAATAAAAAAACAAAGATTAATATATGTTATAGTGTTTATAACATACATTCTGCCAAATCTCCTTGCTATCCCTCACGCATACAAACATATGATGATGATGAGAATTGTTTCAATCCGTGATTGTTGATGTACAGAAGCAGCAATATTGTGTGAAAAAATTGTTTTATTTCAAACTAAAATTCACATAATGAATTTTTTACTATTTTTCATAGTAAAACAATTTTTCATAATAGTTGTAAATAAAATGGCACAATTTCTGTCAGAATTAAAAAAATTAAAAAAAATCTTCATGAATAACCTATTAGTAGCAGTAATTATAGGAATTGTATGAATATGAATAAGGTTTCGCTATAAAATATGATGCACAATTAGCCATATTCATAGTTTAATTAGATGAGCTAATGGGCTACTTAGTATGACTTTCTACTTTGAATCGCATTAGTCTTGTCAGACATTTTTTCCTGACCTTTAGAGTTCAGGTCTCCAGGTCCAGGTCTCTGCCAGTTTGTTTCAATTTTTAGTTAAAACACAAAGGTACCAAAAAGGTTCAATGCTGCAGGGTCAAACTAAACCTATATATACAGTACAATCATGAAAATCACAATGAAAGGATGAGATATGAACTGGTGTAACTTGAAAAACTGATGAACCAGGATACGGAACTGAAATAAAAGGAAGACTTTTAACAAAAGAGTTACAGAAAGAGTTACACTGTGGTCCTTTAACAAAGCGTCCGACTGTCTAGGCAGGAAGTAGACCTTTTCTTCACTTCCTGTTGTGGTGACTCATTTCAACCCATCTTCTGTCATTTTAGTGTAGTATCTAAGCTCCCTCTCTCTAGCAGTCATGCAAACACAAGAGCGAATTTTGTGACCATGAATGAATGAGATATTACATCTCATGGACCCATAAAGTGGTAAACAGCCATAGCATCTTCCACACATAACATCCAAAATAATTTATTTTTTTCAAAAGCATTTATTAGACACAGAAAGAATATGCTTAGGAATACCAGATGGTAGAAACCAATCTATTATGTTCCATATAGCACACAAAAGTCTAGCTGACAATAGTGTCATGTGTGAAATCTTCATTTCAACAATATAATTTGCTAATCTTTTTTTTTTCTTTCTTTCTTGGTATTCAGCTGCTGACTGGATTCTGCCTGATTTATCTGCTTAAATGATGGGCTAAAAATAAATTGAGGCTGGTAGGAGGAAAGCTGCATCTCATGAAGACGACCAAAGATAAATCTGCTTATCACATGGTGAAAGTCGGAGGTTCAATAAATCACCTCAAGATTGCCAAAAAGGAACCGGGTACTGTTGAGTAAAGCGAGATGGACTGAGCACATGATTACAAAAACACACTGTGGTGACATCTTCCCAATTAGCAACAACCCTGGAATGCACAAACATATTTTTATAATAAATATAAAATCAGAGCTACATTTCCAGGTGTGTTGATACCTTATGACAGATTTGAACTACAGCTGTATTAGGTGAGGAGCAGGATGCAAAGAGGGTGTGCCCTGAATTGCTTGTTTCCCAGTGTGATGCACTTCCAGGCCACTGGAACACAGCTATATTAAGAATTATCTGAACCACACTGGTCCCATTATGGTTCTATTTCCGGTAACATACAGGTTAGAGCACGGTTCATAAATAGCAGAAAGGAACCAATAGGCTTTAGTCAAGAATTATAGAACTTCATAGTCGTTCCATCCACATAAAATGACTAAGAAAAAACCCCAAAAAAACTGCCAACTCAGTGCATGTTCAAAGTGGCTCAGGGAGCTATTATGAGTCAGCACTAGCATCCCCATGCTGACTTTGTAGGTGGTTAAAATCTTTATTTCCAGGCAAAAACAATTACACATTGCCGGCATATTCCTTAATCTCTAAAAATTATGTGTATTTTTAGTGTGCTGCACTAAAAAAAAATTAACCACATCATCAGGAGTTTGGTTGTGATCAAAAACATACAAAACTAGCCAACTGTTGGCGTCTGTGATCTCATACTGTATATCCAGAAGAGGGCAGATACGGCTTCCTGTTGAGAAAACTAAATTGCTCTGTGAGGCTGCATGAGCAGAGTTTGGTTCACGTGTCTTGGAGGAAACATGTGCTAGTCTTCATACTTACTTATTGGTAGCTGTTATATAATGGAAAAGAACCGGTGGGTGGGTATTGGCAGATGACCAAATTCTAGAAATCAGCATAATGGTACATGCATAATTTTCCTGTATTTGTCAGCTTTACCCTGTTATGAAATGAATGTGCTGTTTATTCCTGTATATGTCATATATTTTAGACATTCATATGCCACATATGAAGTGTTGCAACTTATACCATTGAGTCTAATTGGCTATTTTTATGATGCACTGACTGTGTATCTTACTAGTACTGGGCAAAAGAGAAATACACCATCATTAGCCTGCTGCTAACAGAACACTGTGTTTATTAACACCTATTTCCCAAGCATAATGAGAAAGCATGACCAGAAAATATCTAGAGTTAGCATATTCCAGTACCTACATGTACACTAAATATCAAATCAAAATATTCAGCCACATTTTAGCTGGCTGGCCTGAGACAGATGGCTAGTTTGCATGCAATAAATGGCTTAACATTACAAAGTCAACACTGGCTTCATGTCATCTAAGGTGCTGCACTCTGCAAATCACACAAGCTTATGACATGCTACAAGACAATCCTGGAGGCATCATGTGGATAGCCTGTCATTTAGCTATTATTACCTGTGAGATACATGCAGAATTATGTTTAAACACAAGGAAAGTCAACACACTTTGCAAAAGTAATAGTTGGTATGTATATATATATATATATATATATATATATATATATATATATATATATATATATATATATATATATATATATACAGTCAAGCATGGTGGTGGTAGCATCATGGTCTGGGGCTGCATGAGTGCCGCTGGGTTTTGTGAGGGCAACATGAAAACGGCCCCTAACACACAGTCAAGATGACAACTGCCTTGCTGAGGAAGCTGAAGGTGAAGGTAATAGTGCTTAGACCTGAACCCTATTTAGCACCTGTGGGGCATCCTCAAGCAGAAGCTGGAGAAGTGCCATGTGTCTAACATCTAGCAGCTCTGTGATGTCATTATGAAGGAGTGGAAGAGGATCCCAGCAATAACCTGTGCAGCTCTGGTGAATTCCATGCCCAGGAGGATTAAGGCAGTGCTAGATAACAATAGTGCTCACACAAAAATATTGACACTTTGGACACTAGGATACTATATATATATATATATATATATATATATATATATATATATATATATATATATATATATATATATATATATGCACAGATGGTTCAGTGAGTTACGATAGTTTGACTTACAATTTTTCGATCTTACAATGTCGATAGCGATACGACAAAATTGAAAATTGAAATTGAAAAAAGACTAGGAAAGCCATCAGTTTATAGCAGAATATGAAAATTATAAATCAGCATGAAGCAGGAATGACTGTTACAGTCAT